>RJWH01003786.1:0-134302 GCA_004363575.1 Solenodon paradoxus | reverse complement strand
GTACAAGCATATTTATTACATTTTTACATTACTAGATATGATAGCAAAAATGCTGGGGAAACTACCTCAGTGCCCAACATCAGATGAATGGATGAAGAAGATGTGGTCCATATCTACAATGGAATACTACACAGCCCTGAGAAGAGATGAATCCTGTCATTTGAATCAACATGGATGGAACTAGAGAGGATTATGCTAAATGAAATAAGTCAAAAGAAGAAAGACAGATACCAGATGACCTGACTCCTAGGTGGAAGTGAACAAACAAAACAAAACAAAACCAACCCTTGGTCACTGGCAGTAGAACTGAGGTTACCGATAGGGAACGGGAGTGGGAGGGGCCAGGGCAGCTGCTGGCGGAGTCCACTGGGCAATGGTGTAGAATTCCGTGATGTGAGGAGGGCAGGGTGTGTTGACACATATCTGAGGAGTGGGGAAACTACACATATGGGAAAGCTACACCTATGAGTTTATTTTCATTTGTAAAACACAGTTACTGCAATAAAATACTAAGGAAAAGTTTTAAAAAATGCTGGGGACATCTGAATGTTGACTAAGAGGGGAATGGTTGAGAGGAATATGAGATATCCACAGCATGATATATTAAATATCTTTTTAAATGTGATGATGCAAATGTACTTAGAGAGTTGGAATTGTGTTTATGATATGCACTTTTAATTGTTGTTGTTTTTTTTTAACAAATATTTACTGAGCACCTAATGAGTTCCAGGCTCTATCTCATGCTGGAGGGGTGCAGTGCTGAGTGGAACAGACAAAAGCTTGTCTTCATACATTTAGACGCCCCGTGGGAACAGATGCAGTTAGTGACCCCATGGGGAACAGATGCATTTAGACGCCCCATGGGAACAGATGCAGTTAGACGCCCCATGGGAAACAGGTGCAGTTAGATTCCCCATGGGAACAGATGCAGTTAGACACCCTGTGGGGAACAGATGCAGTTAGACTCCCTGTGAGAAACAGATGCAGTTAGATGCCCTTTGGGGAACAGATGCATTTAGACACCCCATGGGAACAGATGCATTTAGATGCCCCATGGGGAACAGATGCAGTTAGACGCCCCATGGGAACAGATGCAGTTAGACGCCCCATGGGGAACAGATGCAGTTAGACTCCCCATGGGAACAGATGCAGTTAGACGCCCCATGGGGAACAGATGCAGTTAGACGCCCCGCGGGGAACAGATGCAGTTAGACGCCCCAGGGGAACAGATGCAGTTAGACACCCCGTGGGAACAGATGCAGTTAGATGCCCCGTGGAAACAGATGCTCAGCACACTGCAAGTGCAGGAACCATGTGATTGCAGGTGGCGACAGCTGCCAGGAGGAAACATGAAGCAGGGAAGGGGTCTCATATGACAGGCAGCTCCATTTTGAATAGCGTAGCCAGACAAAGGCCATCTGAGGAGATGGGACTGGAGAGACACCTGACTAAGGTGATACAGAGGGACAAAAGAATATTTGGGACTCTCATGTACAAAGGACTTGAGCTGACAGGATGCTTGGTGAGTCCTAGGAAAAATCCCATTAAGAGAAGAAAGCACTTTCTAGACAGTGGGTAACCCATGATCCCCGCTCATTCTTTTTAAGGTCTGTGTGCTCACAAGTGTCGTGCGTGCAGAGGAAGGAGTGGAAATTGTCAGCGGGAGCTACATCGAAGGGGAGGCAGAGAGGGCTTTATGGATTATTTTAGTTTTTGTTTTGGAATTTTATAAAATTCTGTTGCAGGAACCTTGCATCATAACATATAGGCTTAAGGTGTGCTTCATTGTAAATGAGCATCTGCATACACTCCCTCAGTTTACCACCAGCCATTCAAGTCCGTCCATGAGGTTCTTGACCCCTGTGACCAGATTCACACACCCCTTCTTCCTTCCCTCCTGGTAACCACTCATTTGTTGATTCTCTAGATGGCAAGTCTGTTTTTATCTGCTTTAGTTGTTTGGCGCCTCTACATGCCACATATGAGTGAAATCATACAGCAATATTTTCTTATTCTCGGGAGTGGTGGGTGGGCACCTTTGCAAACTCCAAAAGTAGTGGCTCTCAGACCCATCAAGAAAGTATCCCATCATCTCTCTCCAGGTGACACTGAAGACCAAAGGGGCCCCGGTCAGAAGACAGGTGGGTTCTACTGACCGTTGCCACTTTGGAGTGGAAACCCCCGCCCCACCTTTCTCCACCCAGCTCCTGCTTTCCCTTCCAGGTCCTGATCCGGCCGCTGTTCCTGGGCGAGGAAGCTATGGGTCTCCTGTGCGCAGGGCCTCTGAGGCACGAATGAGCACCTCTAGCCGGGACCCAGAGAGCTGGGACCAAGGCCACGGCGGGGCTGCTGGTGACTCCAGCCAGAGCCCAGCAGGTGAGAGAGCTGGGCGAACCCTGATGGCGGAAAGGACCAGAAGGCCTGCCTTTTCATTCATTTATTCATTCTCTGTGTATTGAGCACCTACTGTATGCCATGCTTGAGTTGAAATGCTGGTTCTAGTCTAGAGTAGAGAAAAGACAGGATCCAGAAGTAATTCTGGCTCCAGACATTTATTATTTTGCTGACATCTTCTGCTTGCTCTAATGCCATGTGTAAGAAAGACATGGCTGGAAGGGGTACTTGGGAGGGAAGCCCCTGGACTTAAAGCAAAGTAAAGAGGCTTCCCTCTCACAGATCCACCAAGTTCTTTCTCCTTTTGGCAAGTGGTCTCTGCTGTCCCTGAAGATGATATGGCCAGGATGTCACCCCCAGGTGCCCCACTCTCTGAGGCTCAGCTCCTCTGGCCTCATTCACAGTGGATTTATTTGGCAGGAGTGCCCCACTGGTGGGAGCCTGTGCTTGCTGGAATTGGAAAGAAATGGCCACTAGATCAGGAGAGCTGGGTCCCCCAGCCCCGTGCACTGCCACAGAGCAGGCTCCTTTAGTGAGTCTGAGATCATCTAAAGTCAGCTGCGCAAATGTTCGGCTCCCGTGCTGCCCTCGGGCCTTCTCTTCCTGGGAAGTAGGTTCATGGCTCAGCACCTTGGTTCCTCTCGTTGACAAGAGAGTTGGGCACATACCCTGTGGTTTTCTGCCGCCCAGAGGCCCTCATGACCCTGTGATGGGCAGAGAAAGGTGAGCCTCTCAGATCTGCAACCTCAGTATGTACTGAGCACCTCCTGTGCACAGTCGCAGATGTGTGGAGGCAGCAAAGAGTGGAGTGTTTGTTAATCATCTTGGTGGGAAGACACAGGAACAGCAGTGAACCAGATATCTTCAGCTTGTTAAAAGCATTACTATGACTAAATCAGAATTTCTGAGATTAAGACCCCCATCTCTGTATTTCTTAAACGCCTCAAATGATTTCAGTGACAGTGAAGTTTGAGAATCACTGCTTGAAGTCTTAGAAATCAGAAGGCTGAGTTTAGACATTTTCCTGAGGGCCCTAGGGAGACACAGAAGGACCGCGCAGGGGCAGGGCCACCACCCTATATTTTTATAGCACATGTCGCACAGGTTTGGTTACTTGATAGATGCTCTAATCCTTCCTGGTGACAGCGAGGTCAGGCAAAGAGACCTGATGCTCCAAGAGCAGGGGCGTCTGTGCCGTCACTCTCTTGGTGCCATATGAGGGAAGGGTGAGGTGGCCGCTCCTGCTCTGCCGAAGGCCCCGTGCCCCTGGTGTCTCACAAGAGGCTCGGTCATCGGCCCTCAGCATGCCCCGGGAGTACTGAGCATGACTCGCGTCTCTGGTCCTAGCCCCGTGGCAAGAGTCAGCTCAGCTCTGCATTCTCCACGCGGTAATCCCGAGCCGCCCAGTGCCGCCTCCGCGCAGGTCTGGAGACTGGAGTCAGCGCCATGGAGTAACGCGAAATTATTCTGACTTGTCCTTTTTACCTTTTCTTTTTTGTCTAAGGAAAGGTGTAGGCAGGAATGAAGGCAAGCAGGCAGGCAGGCAGGAAGGGAGAGGAAGAAGAAGCACTTTGTCTTATCTTTAGTCGTTCACACTGATTGTTTCCCCCGGAACCGGGACTCAACCTCCGTCTGTGGCCTGTGCTCCTTCAGAGGAGACTGGACTAACTGCTGCTCCACCAGGGTGTGCCATTCTTTCCATAGTGCTACAGCAATGTCCCTGTCACATTGGTGCACCCAACTCTGCATGTCCTTCACGGATAAGCACAAAGGCTGATCCACGGTGAAGCTGTCCCCACCTCCCCATCGGCGATGTTCCTCTGCCCTGTCACCAGTCCTTGTCCATTTCAGTTCACTGTTAAGTGGCAAACACCAGAAAAAAAGACTGGGTAGGATCAGATCCCTGACATGTGTTCCATCTCCTAGCCAAGACACCAGACTCTGGGTAATCTGTAGGATGGGGTACCAGTGACCGTTCTCCCCTGGGGTTGCGCTGAGAGTTAAGTGAGCAGATGTATGTAAAGATCTCAGAGCAGTGCCTGGCACGCGGTGAAGTTTCAAAGCACACGATTATTACTCTTTCTCCCCGCGGGGGGCAGGTGTGACATCAGGATCGGATTCTGAGCCCCCTAGACTTTGGCAGAGGTCCTGCCTCGATCACCTAGCCATGTGCTTTTCATGCATTTAAGCCCTGTTGCCTCAGTGGCAAAATGGGACTATAACACTCACATGACATCAAGTCGTGAGGGCCCCGTGGGGTGATGCTCAGGGCCTGGTTCATTTGAAGCACTCTGAAGAGGTCAGCTGTTATGAACTGTTACTTCCGTGTCTGTCTCCTTCCTCTGAGAGTGACACATTCAGGAGGAATCGAGATGGTTTTTTGTCCATCTTTGCATAGGGATTGGCACTTGGTAGACACTAATGAACATTTGCTAAATGAATGAGTGAAAGAGTGAACAAGGGCCCAATGAACAAACAAATGGCAGTGTTGCAGCAGGACCTGGGCTAAGCGATGGGGGTTGATGGGCCCCCTGCCAGATGGGGCAAAGCACCTTCAGTCATGAGCATTCATGCTTCTGTCCAGTGGAAAAGACCTGAGTTCAGGAACAATAGGATCCAGCCCTGGGAAGAAGAGAGGTGGGCTTTCTTCTAAGAAGGTAAACCCTCTGGGTGCCCGGAACTGCTGTTTTCATTGTCCCACTCCATTCCCTGGTGCCTGCGTGGCCTCAGGAGGACTCCAGTGACCAAATGCCTGAGCGCAAATCCTGACTCTGACTCAAACTCCCTGCTATGCCTCAGTTTCCCCATTTGTAAAATGGAGACAATAGAGCATCCACCTGATGGAGTATAGAGACTCAAAATAAATTCTTCTCTGTAAAGTCCCCTGTACCTGTTAAGCGTTAAATAAATGTTAACTCTTTATTATCAAGTAGGTAGCAGTATCGCCTTCCTGAAGCATCTGAGGTTCAGAGAGACTGAGTGACCAGCCCAAAGTCACACAGCTTGTTAAAAAAAAAACCTTGTGAAGATAAAGACAATTATGTCAGTAACAACGAAGTAATGGCAACATTGTCAGATGTTGCATGTTTACCCTGGGCCAGGCGCTGCTCCAGGCCTGCATGCATGGCAGTAGGGGAGAGGAGCAGTAGGGGTCCGAGAGCTAAGTGTGGGGTCCTGCATTCAGCTCAGACCCAGAAGGTGCTGCCTCTGTGAGCGGTTCGAACATCTTCCTGCTTTCACTGTGCATGTACACACACACATAAGTGTGTGTGTTGTGTGTGTGTAACATGATGCTGTTTCCTTTCCTTCCCCTGCAGGTTTGAGACGGGCCAACTCTGTCCAGGCCTCCAGACCCACCCCCACCTCATCACAGAGCCCAGCGCCTCCTCAGCCTGGGCAGCCAGGTACCTGCCGTGCCCCCTGCTGTCACCCGGCCATGACCTGCTCCCTCCCATCCTGCTGGCAGCACCCACCTGTGGCGCCCACCAGACCTACACTCTTTCCCAGACTCCCGCTGGGAAGTGGGGGGAGCTGGGGGTATAGAGGGAGCGAGGGGGGCGTCTTACCCACCTAAAGCAAGAAGTGACAGTTCCTCAGCCTCAGTGTCCCCACCTTCTAGCACTGCCGCTGCTCTTTAACAATGTTATCCACGTGTCTCTGCCACCTAGCCTGTATTTCCTTATAGTCGATTTCAAATGGACTCGCTTTAAAAACAACGGGGAAGTTGCCTGAGTCTGAGAGATTCAGGAAGACATGGGAGGCCAAGGGGTTAGCAATGCGGGGAGATCAGGAAGGTCGAAGCACCTATAATTCGTGTCAGACCTAATGCCTGATGACACAGCTAAATCTGGTTCGCCACAGAGAAGCCCATCATACCATGGAGAGTGGGCTGGGAGCCCATGACAGAAAGTTACAAATAACTGAGACTGACAATGTATTGCTTCGTAGTTCTGGAGGCCAAAAGACCCAAATCAAGATGTCAGCGGGGTTGGTCCCTCCTGAGGGCCATGAGGGAGTCTGTTCTAGGCCTCTACCCTGATGGCTGGTGGACTCAGGCGTACCTTTCCTCATAGTCCACCATCTGTGCATGTCTCTGACTCCAAACTTCTCTTCAGATGTAGTCATGTGAGCCAGGACCCACCCAATGACCTCTTCTTACCTTGGATGGATATATGGATGGGTGGATGAGTGGATGGATGGATGAATGAATGGGTGGATGGATGGGTAGACAGGTGTGTGGGTGGGTGGATGGGTGGGTGGGTGAGTGGATGGATGGATGAATAGTTGGGTGGACGGGTGGATGGACGGGTGGACCAATGGACAGGTGGACGGGTGAGTGGGTGGGTGGGTGGATGGGTAGGTGGGTGGATGGATGGATGAGTGGATGGATGAGTGGGTGGGTAGATTGATTGATGGATGGGTGGATGGATTCATGGATGGACGGATGGATAAATAAATGAATGAATGAATGAGCAAGCACGCAAGTAGACAAAGGGTCCACAAAGGCCTTCTTTCCAAATCAGGTCACATTCATTTATAGATAGTGAAGACGTCAGCATCTTTTGGGAAACAAAATTCCGCCTGTGGCAGAGGGTAATTACGAAGCTGAATGTACTGAGCAGTGCAATGAAACTCTTCTCTGGTCTCTGGAAGATTTCAAGTCTGAGGCCTGTTATCTTTTGTTTGAAAGAGAAATTCACAAAGGGGAGAGAGGCGTTGAAGACACCCTCTAGCGGCTACATGGGACTTTCTCCATGATGGGACCAGGAAGAGGCCATGGAACTGGGAATGACTTTCTCCCTATGTCCCCCAAGGTCATTCCCGCCTCCTCCCTGCGACCCTGCCCCACAGCCCACACTTCGGGAACTGCAGCTGTTACAAGGGTTCCTCTGGACAGGAAATGCCCCCCTAGTGATGGTGGACTCAGAGAGTAAACTCACCTCCCGCCTCACATGTGATTCTCGTGCCATTTCTTCATCAGTCTCTTAACAGCCATGAAGAACTCCCTGGCTTCAGAGGAGGAAGCTGAGGTTCAGGGAGGAAGCAGTGGGACTGGAACCCAAGCCTTTCAGACCCCAAAGTTCCCCAGGGAGACTGTTCCTGCAGCCCCAATACCTCTGCCCTCCCCTGTTGACCTGGGCCTGTGTCCTTGACTGTGAAGCAAGGGGAGAGGCGTGAACACCCAAAGGACGCCCCTTTCTCTGCTCCAGGCCTTTCTCTCTTTTCTCCTCTCAGGCCCCCCAGGAGCTAACAGGCCCAGTCCGGGGTCAGCAGGACGCTTTCCAGGGCAGAGATCAGGCAAGTGTCCACTTCTTCCCTGTCTCCCCAGGTGGCCAGCTCTGCCCTGTAGCCCCTGAGCGAGCAGGGGGCTCCCAGTCCTGGCCAGTCTGCACGTGGAAGCCCATCCTCTCAGTCTAAGGGACAACCCTAGTTCCAGGGGTCATCCTATTAATTGCCAAGAGGAAATGACAACATGGAGTGGGTAGGAGCACACTCCCTGGATTCAGGTCCCTGCTCCTTCCCTTCCGAGTGTCACTAACTCCCTGAAACTCAGTTTCTTTATCTGTAGGATGGGAATAATACTAGTGTATTACTACTAGAGATTGCAAAAGGAGTCCTAGAGTTTATATAGAAAGCATTTATATCCTCTAGTATTGCTAGAGTATTAATACTAGAGAATAACGATCAGAGTCGTTGGAAGTGTTCAATGAATACGTACAAAACCTTAACCTGGTGGCCTAGTGGTTTAGTTCACCAGACTTAGTTCACATGCATTCCAAGTTCCCTGGTTCACAGTTGGGTGCCCAGGGAGCAAGAAAGATAAACAACTAAATAAAGTATTTCTTCTTTCTCTCACTTCCTGCCTGCCTGCCTACTCACCTTCATTCCTGCCTGTACCTTTCCTTCAAAATTTTTTTTCAAAACAATCCTTAGCAAGTGGCCTAGACTATATGAAACCACACCAAATAACAGTGATTTTCACACATTATCTGCATGCATTATCATAAACCACTGCAACGTATTCATTGCTTTCTAAGGTACCAGGCACTGTTCAAAATGCTGTACAAGAGTAGATACCTTTTCAAATGTTAGCTATTTGAGTACCTTCAGGCCTATTTCACAGATGAGGAAACTGAGGCTCAGAGGCCAGTAACTCTCCCCAGATCACACAACCAAGCTTTAAACCCAGGCTGTCTGACTCCAGGGCCCATGTCACGGGATGGTGCCTCCATGAGGTCTGTTTTGCCTGCATCCGAATCCGCTCTGGTACTTATTAAGAAACATAGATTTCGAGGCCCCACTGCATGGCCTACTGACTCTAGGTGGAGCCCCAGAACCTGCGCCCCTGTGAGCCTCCCCCAGTGACTCTGACAGAGGCACCATGGAGCCAGCGGCAGCATGGTGGTGCGCCGTCGCAGGGCTGCGGGCGACCCTGGTGCAGGGCTCTCCAGGCACCTGTGGACAGTTGGTGCACATCACTTGTGCTAGGGCTGCAGCAGGGGCTCTGTAGCTGCTGTGACTTAGGCCTCACCTCCTCTTTCTCTCTCTCTCTCTCCATCTCCCCTGCAGAGGTGACTCCCAGCGACCCCAACCAAACAGGAGCCACTGCCCCAACCCGGGAGGAAAGAATGGGGACAGGTGGGGGATACTCGGCAGGTGGAGGCAGGGATGACTGCACGGGCCACCCACCAGGCCCCTATTCACAAGCATCTGCGGCTGCCCCCCAGCCGGCAGTGGCCCCCACTCACCAGCCCCCACCCCAGGAGGAAGAGGAAGAAGAAGCCAACAGCTACGACTCGGATGAAGCAAGTAAGTGGCACTTAGCAGCGGGGCACCAGGGGCACGTTGGTTCGTGGGTCACCCCCAGGGAAACAGGGATGGTGCCAGGGACAGCCCTGTATGCCCTGGCTCTCCGATATGCTGAACCTAACAAGCGCCCTGACTAAGTTATAAAACACGGATTTGCATTACCACATTCACAAAGCAGTGGCAGCTTTCTAAAGAATGGGCGGGGTATCAGTAGGTATAGTGTGTGTAGTAAAATACACAGAACGTCCACGTTACCACTGAAACCTTTTAAAAGAGCACAATTCAGCTGCATTCACTATGTTTCATTTGGTGGTTCCGTATGAAATGCTTATGGACATATATGTGTATGTGTGATGTGTATGTACACACACGCATGCAGGTGTAAACATATGTATGTGTTTTAATAGTTTCCAACTCTTTAATGTGTGTCCTCTAAAAGTAATTTTGACCATGATTTAAGATTACTCGATCTTTCCTCTTACATTCGTCTTTTCAGTGATGTTAAAGTACTGCTTTGTGCTTTGCCACTCAGCCCCTCGTCCTGGACACACACACATGTACACGCACACGCACACACACAGGCCCCAAGGTGGGCGTGCCTGGGAGCAGCAGGCAGGGGAGAGCTGGGGTACCCCTCTGAGTTGGGGGGCCATAGATAGGTAAGTGTCTGGGCTCCACTGGAGTGGTGGGGCTGGGAAATGCTCCAGTGCTGCCTGGGTGGGGAGATGGAGAGACGGGACCTGCTCAGAAGAAATGGGCCAGAGGCTGTAGTGGGGGCAGGCGCTGGCCCATCATGTCGCCCCTTTGCTGTAAATTGAGAAGCAGCACACGGCCACCCGCACAGGGCTAAGAAGTACTTCCTGGGAAAGCCCTTCAGCAATCTGAAGTCATTATCATGTAGCACAAAGCACGTACAGAATTGTCATTGACACACGTGGTGGAAGGAACAATGGTCAGCATCACTGTGCAGAGTTCTTGTCCTGGGCGTGGCCGCCTCTGTTCTTCCCGGTGAGCCTAGGGACACTTGCTTTTATTGTCCCAGCTCACAGATAGGGAGATGGAGGCTCCAGGAGGCTCAGGGACATGTCCAAGCTCACACAGCCAGTGAGAGAGGGACTAGCAACATTCTCACTGCTGTCGCACATCAAACACCAGACCTGGTGGAAATATCAGCTGTGCCCCTTCCCCTGAGCATGGATCATGGTTCACGGCTTTGCAATCTCAGGAAAGGAGCTGGGAGCACAGCCCACCTTGTCGCTTCTGCTCTGGAAATGTTCCATGTCTATCCGGCCCCTGTGTTCCCTGGTTCTTTGGCCTAGATCAGTGGCTGCTGCCCCTGCCATCTACTCTAGGTATCCTCTTCCTGACCCATCAACCTCCCAGTCCAGGTCTGTCCCTGATATTAACGGTCCCTGGCGGTTTGTGACAAGCCTGTCTCTGATTCAACTCTACTCCTCACTCAGCTCAATCGTTGACAAGTACTGAGCACTAACTTGGTGCCCCAATCTGTTCTGGGCACAAGGGTTACCATGGCAAAAGATGAAGAAAAAAAAAAAAGGTCAAGATGGCTATTCTAATGGAACTAACATTCTAGTGGAAAGTTAATATACCAATGAGTTCATTTAAAATAGAAACAGCACCATGGAGGAGATAAAATGGATGAATGGCTATAAGGGTGGCTAATTTATTAAGTGAGTGATCAGGGAGGGCTTCTCAGAGGAGGTGACATTTAGGCTGAAACATGGATAATGAGAATGTGCCATCTAGGGGAGCAGCATTCCAGGCAGAGGCCACAGAACATGCTAGATTCATTGACTCTTTCCTCAAAAGAGTGAGTACCCACTGTGGGCCTGCACTGTGCCTGGTGGGGTGGGGACATCGCAGTTAACAAGATAGTCAGAGGCTTGCCCTCATGGAACTAGCACTCTGGCAGGATGGGAAGTCATAAATTAGGCAGTTACATAAATACGTAGCTGTTCAGAGATGTGCTGAGGGCTCTAAAGACGAGGAGATCTTGCAGGACGAGGTGTCCAGAGCAGGGACTGAGCCTTCCTCTCCTCTGTAGGCTCGAGGCCTAGTCCAGACGAGGCACGTAGTAAATGCTCAGGTGCTGTTTGTTGAATGACTGAGCGATGTTCTCTCGGTTCCTGCCTCTGCCCCTACAGCCACCCTGGGTGCCCTGGAGTTCAGCCTTCTCTATGACCAGGACAACAGCTCCCTACACTGCGCCATCATAAAGGCCAAGGTAGGTGAGGGGCCAGGCTGGGACCACCCAGACTGCCCTGCATTCCATGGGGACTCTAGTGGGGCCTGTCTCCTGTAGGTGGCCTTCTCTGCCTGTGGCAGTGACAGTGAGGAGAAAGGCGTGGCAATGAGCCACGGCCCATTCCCTTGGCGGACGACTCCTCCAGGGATGACACAGAGGCTCTCCTCATTGGCAGCTTCCCCCAGGGGGCACAGGCATGTGGGCTTCAAGGACAGGGCCGAGATCTGCCCGTCCCACCCCCAGTCCACAGCCTCTCTGAGGGGACTGGAGAGTGCTGCTGGGAGCCGTGACAGCCCGACATGACAGCTGACGTGGTCCCCCTCCAGCTCCTTCTGTGGAGGTGGCTGTCAGGCTGGACCGGCTTTGCATATAGAAGGACACAGATGTGGGCTTCTGAGGGGCCGGGATGGCAGACCGGGTGGGAGAGCATCTCCGCCGCAGGCTCTGGGGGCTGAGCTGACTCGACCCCCAGCACAGAGCCCAGAAGCCAATCGATGCCGATCTCCGGATTCTGTAGAGCAAGCAGCTCAGGAGCAAGACTCCCTGGCTTCACGCCAGCTCTGCCGCTTCCAGCGGTGTGCTTTGGGGACCTTCCTTAGCCCCTCTGTGCCTTAATGTGCCCATTTGTAAATAATAGTGCCTCCCCCAGAGGGGCGATTGAGTATTGACTGTAGTGGCCACGCCGTCCAGCTTTCCCAGAACAACCCGCTCTGTGCCTTTGCCCTGCTTGTCATAAGTAAGAGCCCCCTTTCTCACTCATAAATGTCCACTTTGGATGAAATACGAGGATTGAAACTCCTAGATCGACATCCTGTCACCCCCAAGTCACTTCCAGCAGTCACTTACTAAGCTCCTCTTGTTCTCAGGGACTGTGACAGGGCTGAGCCCTGTCCCCCACACATACACCAATATCAGTGTTCCTGTTCTCATCCCCTGTAGCAGCGAGAAGAAGGGGCTCCAAGAGGTTGGGAGACTAGCCACATGGCTGTGTGCCTGATTCCTGTGCCCGCTCCATGGCACTGCATGTCCCACTTTCTTTGGAAGAGGAAGCACATGGGAAGGACCAGTGGGTGGGGCAGATGTCAGGGGCTGTGCCCATTGTCTCTGACAGCGGAGCGCCTACCCCCCACCCCGAGGTCCTCCTGCCACGGCCTTCTTCTCTTGCAGGGACTGAAGCCCATGGATTCCAATGGCTTGGCTGACCCCTATGTCAAGCTGCACCTCCTGCCAGGAGCCAGCAAGGTACCATATGGCCTGGGCCTTTCAGCAAGCTGAGCACCTGAGCCCTGGCAGGCACCCAGGGTTCCCAGCTCAGAACCAAAAATAGCCCTATTTGTCCCCAGGCTCCCACCTCACTATAAGGGGCCACGTCCTCACCAAACTAAGGGGTGGGCTGGGAGTCACTCTCCCTCAAGGGGCGGGGGTTTGCCCATCTCTCCAGCCTGCAGGGGGTACCCATGACCAGGAGAGAAGTAGATGCTCCCGTTAACGCCCTTCGCCTGCTCAGATACCCTCCGTGGCTCCCTGTGCTGGCCATGGCCCCCAGCCCGCCCATAGTAGGCCCCCACCGATGCTCCTTGGCTCACGAAAGAAATGACGGGTAGGAAGAGAAGACATACCCGTCCCTCCTGCCTCTGCCGCCTACGTGCGGATCATGGCGCCGCTCCGGGAGGAAACGTGGTTCTGGCTCTCCTCTTTTGAGCCGACCCTCTCGAGCACAGGGCTGGAGATGGAAGAGTGCCTTCTTGGGTTATGTTTTTGCTTTGTTGTGCTAATTTGACACGGAAGTTCTACAAACCAGGCTGACAGCACACATGGTTACACGATCTCGGGAAAATACCTGTTTAAAAAAAAAATCTCTGCAAGTATCAAATGCTCCACTGGACAAAGAAAGACACACGTGGGTGTGCAGGTACACACGCACGCTCACACACACTCACACAAGCACTTTTCCTCGTCTTTCTTTGGATCCAGGAAAAACAAGCAAAGACACCTGGCCACAGCCCAGCTATAAAGTGGTTGGCTACCACTCCCAACTCCACAGCCACACTTACTTTCTGAGCTGCTTTCCTTTGCCCACTTCTAAATCCAAACCTACATTACCAAAGAATCCAGGGAGTCATTTACCTGTTAGTATGAATTAGATTCATCACCCAGCCACCTCTTCCAGGTAGACACCATTTCTAACCTTCTTTCTTAGCATAAAAGGAAAAACATTGTCCCTCCTAAGGAATATCAGGCATGGATCATGCTAGTTAGGGAAACAGAGGGAATCATCCCAACATTGCCAGAAATTGTTCCTTCGTTACCTAGGAGTAGGTGACTTGAATTTCTGCCTCCTTGGCCTTTTTTTTTTTTTTCTCAGAGAAAAATGTCTGTGCTTGTTGATATTTTTTGAAGAAAAGGAGGAAGGCAGTCAAGAATGAAATGAAAGCAGGCAGGCAGGAAGGAAGGAAGGACAAGGAGGAAGAAGCACTTTTACTTTACTTGTTTTTGGTTGTTTCCCCCGGGTTCTGGGATTTACATGGTCCACACTTCATCCAGCCCAGTGCCTAAGTCACCAGATTGCACCTGTGCTTTCTAATCTTGCTGGAAAGTTCAAAGAGAGGGCCCAGCACTGGTGGGAGAGGTCACCCAGAGTCCAGCATTGATGATGGTTATACTCATCACCCTAGAGGGAGCCCCCATTGCCTGAAAACATGCATTTGGAGAAACTGACCCCCAGGACACTCCTAAGTGGGGGCGGACTCCTAAATCACCCACCCAGTCCAGATCAGCCCCGAAGTTGGGACTTCCAGCTGCCTGCCCACTGAGGCTGGTGTCTGTCCATCTCTCTGGGCTCCAGTCCAACAAGCTTCGTACAAAAACACTGCGGAACACCCGAAACCCCGTCTGGAATGAGACCCTGGTCTATCACGGCATCACGGATGAGGACATGCAGAGGAAGACCCTCAGGTACCTGTCGGGAGGGCGGGCAGAGGGGCTGAGCAGACACGCAGCTCTTGGGTGGAGGATTAAATGACTCTGTGTGGTTTTGTCTTGTTACTGCTACAAACACGGAGTCTATTTCTGGTAGAAACTTTTGAAACTATAGATAGGCGACACTAAGATGCATCTGCTAACATCTTGGTGGCTGGATGTCTGGATTGTGTGTGTGCATGTGTGTGCATGTGTATACGTGTCTGTGTATATGTGAAAATGATTTCTGTAAAAATATTTATAAAAATGAGTCATCCTATTAAGTAATCGGTCCATCCTATTAAGTAATCAATCCATCTATTATGCAATCGGTCTGCTTCACTTAACAATATGCTGATGCTGTCCACCTTCTGCAATGCTGAATGCGTTCACCTTACGGAATATCACAAAGTGCAGCCCTGTGAAATGTCAGTGCCTCCCTCCAGCCGGAGCCGCCTCCCTCTTTCTGTGAGCGTGTGCACGTTCACCTGGTAAACACATGCTCACGAGCACGCTGTGGACACGCGGACCTGGCTGTTCTCCTAATAACATGTCCTGGAGTGACAGTCATGAGACCTCATTCCTGTCTCCCTAATTTTTCACTGCTTCAGCGTCTCACACAGAATGGACTTATCACAGATTTTTAAAAAGTGTAGAATACAAAAAAAAACCAAACAAAAAAAAAACCCACAGCCAGCCCTGAACCCAGTACTCAGTCTTTTAAAAATCTGAATGTGCTGCTGTATTGGTTTCAGCTCTTTATTAAAAAGAGAGAGCAGCACAGATGCAAGTTAAAGCTCTTCCTATGCACCCCAGCTCCGGCCCCGCCTGCTCTCTCCCTCAGGCCGGCCAGGCTTCTGCCTCCTACGGGCACTGTCCCTACAGGTCACTCTCAGAGGACATCAAACAACTCTTAGGCTGCAGCTTCATGATTACATATCTGTCAACAACAAATGGTGTTATTTGGCAGGTTTTAAAGTTTGTATGTGAATGTTGGTCATGTGTTCAGTGACTTCCCCAGGGATGAGTTTTCAGATGGTTTCCAGCTTTCCTCTTACAAAGCTGCAGAGACCCTCCTTCCTGCCTTCCTGTGTACATAGGAATGTTTCTGTGGGATTCAAAACCAAAGAGGAATATTGGCTGGGGTGGTTTTTTTTTCTTTTTTTTTTCATTTACAAAGCATGCAAACTGCTGTTCCAAGGACATCGCCGGCAGCGACCATATTAAGGAAGTGTATTTATTGCAGCGGAACATGCATTTAGGGAAGTGCACATTTGTACAAGTGTATAAATGGGTGAATTTTTTCACAAAGTGGATACACTAGAACCAGAGAACAGAACATTCCCAATCCACAAAGACCGCCCCCCCCCGCCCCGCCCCAAACCAGGGCAGACGATCTCCCTGGGGACACAGTCTCCTGACTTCTAACAGGATAAATTAACATAGTCTGGTTCTGCACTGTCTGAAAGGAAACTGCACGCATGGCTCTTGCTTGGTGGTCTCCTTGTTGTTGTTTGTGATTTTCATCCACGTCATGTGTGACTGTAGACTATTTGTTCCCACTACCACTCACTAGTCCATTGTAGGAATACACCACAATTTTGCTTCTCTGTTCTACTGTGAGTGGGCATTGGAATGGTTTTTATTCAGGGGCCATCACAAACTGTCCTGCTAGGAACGTTCTAGTAGCACTTTCTGGGTGCACAGGCGCACACATTTCCGTTGCATCTACATCAGCGTGTGTAATGACGAAGTCACCGTGTATGTATATGCTCTGCTTCAATAGAAACCACTGAGTTTTCCGTAGTGATTGCACCAATTTCCTCCCGTCAGCAACGGCGGAGAGTTTCAGTTCCTCCACATTCTGATCAGCCTTTTCACTGGGCCATCCAGATGGGTGCACGGTGGGGCAGCATGACCAGGTGACCGATAGCAACTTTATGGTGAATGTACACAGTTGCATTGTTGTCATTCCATGGTTTTCTCCAGTGGCCCCCACTTTGTGGGGTGTCTTCTCTGCTTTTTCACAATGATAACCTGAACTGATGTTGTTGTATAATATGTTAGCTCTGCTTTTCACAATTTTAAATACTGTGATAAGCATCTTTGTAGCTAAATATTCTGGCACTTATCTTCTGATGGCTTTGAAAGAAATTCCTAGAAGGTGCCTTGCTGGGTCAAAAGCTATGTTTATTCCCCAGTCGGTAGTGCTAGCGAGCCCTTCAGAGGGCTGATACTGGTTACGTCCCACTAGCTGAGTAAGACGCCTTCTCTTCTCCAGCCTGGATAGTACGGGGCTCAGCATGAACAAACTCTGGTTCCCCAGAACTTTTGGACACTGTTGGACAGATGTAGGCAGCCGTGGATGTGCCTTTATCCCCTGCTTGTCCCCCAGGCTGCCTCCCATGCCTTCGCTGGACAAACCCTTTCTCCCTTTTCGGGATGTCAGGATGGATTATCAGGCCTGACTGGTTGTTTTGGCCTCCTGACGGCTCTGTCTTGTGACCTGCCCTTTCTGTGCCTCTGTCCTATTTGGTTCTGTGCAGAGTGGAGATAAAGGCAATGTGACATTTTAGGATTTAGGAAGAACTGGATTCAAATCCTGATTCTGCCTTTTGTGGAGGGGGGAGATTATTCAACCTCTCTGGACCCCAGCCTTTCTCCTCTCTCTTCCTGCCTGCCTGCCTGCCTCTGCTCGCCTTCATTCCTGCCTGCACCTTTCCTTTAAAAAACTATTAAAAAATCCCATGAGCTACTCTTGCCCACTCAGAAACATAATGATGACATTGAATGCTGATGTTGAAGTTAGAAGAAGTCAAGGTGGGAGAGTTAAAGTAAAGCTGAATCTGTACAAATGGTAGGTGGGGCCTACGTGGTGGGTCCATGTTGGAAAACTGTTAGGAAGTGTCTACTGAAGCTAAACTTGGATGTGTCTATGACTCAGCAATTCCTCTCCTCGGCAGATACCCAATGGAAATGTGTTCCCGCCTATGGAAAGACCTGAGCACGGCTATTCTGCAGCAGCTTTATTCATAATAGCGCAAACCTAGAAATAGCTGAAAACCAAGTGCCCGTCAGTATCGAAATTATTATTGTATATTGACACAATGCAATACTATAGTGCAATGAAAGGGACACGTTATAGTCATGTGACGAATGATGACATTTTGGTCAGTGATGGACTGCTCATAGGACGATGATCCTATCTGTGGCCCAGCTGTGTAGGAGGCTCTAGCATCTTAGATGGTACAGTTGTACCTTATGCCAATCACATAACCAAATCACCTAACAAAGTCTTCCCAGAAGGCGTCCCTGTCACTAAGCAGTGCATGGATGAATCTTAGAGACATAATGTCAAGAAAAAGAAACCAACATAAGAGGGTGCATCCTGTCCGATTTCATTTGTGCAAAGGTCAAAGACAAGACAATGAAACCATGGGGCCAAAAGACCCATGGTTATTTGGAAGGAGGTAATGATGGAGGGATCTCGAGTGCCGTCTGGTTGCTGGAATGTTCTGTATTGATCTGAGTGATTGGTTGCATGGGTGTAGGCCTAGCCCCAAATGTATTCAGTTACAAATTTAAGATGCGTGCAGTTCACCACTTATATAAAAAACATTAAAAGATCCCGGTCCAGTGCTTAGTCAGTAAGAAGTTGGATTATCCCTGGGCATTCCTTGCCAGCATCCATCCCAGCTCTTGGTACTTCGGAGGAGCTCAATATTTGTGCTTCTTTCTCTTCCCACCCCTCCATCAACCACAGGATCTCTGTCTGTGACGAGGACAAATTTGGCCACAATGAGTTCATCGGTGAGACCAGATTCTCGCTCAAGAAGCTGAAGCCCAACCAGAGAAAGAATTTCAACATCTGTCTGGAGCGGGTGATCCCGGTGAGGGCCGCTGTGGGAGTGGGTTAGTGTGGGAAGAGGAGTTTGTTGGTGCTGCCCTCTCTGGGCCCGCAAAGGGCAGAGTCCGTCTGTGTGCCGGACCAGGGGCTGGGGCCGAAGGTTTCAGGTCACAGCATCAGGGCTCCTCCTGGCTCGACTTTTCCCCAGCCCTTGTGTAAGCATCACTTCTCTGAATGTCGGAATCTTCTTTGGGAAAACCGGGCAGGGCAAGGAGGCTTCCCTGGCTTCCAAGCCCAGCCCTGCCTCTTCTCTGCTCCCTAGCTTTCACCAAGGAACTGAACTGTTCTGAGCTTCTGTTTCTCTTGTCTGTAAAGTGGGTGTGAGCACAGTACCTGCCTCCTGGGAGGGCTGTGTGAAAGCTAGTACACGATCACCCATAAACTGCTAACTGTTGCTATGCTGGGGAAGGATGCTGCCTGTCACCTTGCTATGCTGGGGAAGGATGCTGCCTGTCACCCATCAGTCGTGAAGTGCTGTGCGGACAAGCAGCAGGCAGGCTAGCGTGGCGTCGGGCCAGACGACCTGGGTGGGAATCCTGGCTCTACCACTTAGGGTCTAACCTGAAGCGAATGACTTGACTTCTTGGGGGTCTCTGTTTTCTCATCTTTAAAATTGGATAACTTAGTCCCAACCTCATAGGCTCTTTTAAGGATTAACTGTGAGTTCATGTAAAGCATTGGAATCGTTATTGTGAGAGAAGAAGTTATTCTTTTGAGAAGAAACAGGAGCCAAATTCAGGTTCTCTAATTGGGCTGCACCTCAGAATCACCTGGAGACTTTGAAACCAGAGCTTGGCAGACTCAGATCTGTGGAGATTTCTCCCGGAGATTCTAACTTAGTGGAATTGGAGGGAACCTGGAAATCTGATTTATTAGAGAGAATCCAACCTGCTTTCTTTTTTTTTAACATATGGGCCAACTTGGGCCCAGAGAGGGGAGGTTCAATTGCCAAGGTCACACAGCAAGTTAGTGGCTGTGCTGACAGGCTTCGGCCAGAGCCCTGCGCTCCTGTGGCCACCGGTGTGCCTGCCCGGCCCCCGGGGCAGGGGCAGCTCCCCACAGAGAAGCTGTGGGGACTGGGAGGGGTGTTCCCGCAGCACAGCATCCTCCCACCTGATGGTCAGCCAAGGGTAGAGTAGCTGTGTGCCACGCCATGTTTTTATAGCACAAGCAAAAGAACGAGGTGCAATGAGGAAAACTGCAAGGAAGGATTCACACTGAGTGCCAGGCTCCAAATGAAGTACTACAGGCCCTGGTAGGAGGGAGCATTTCCTCTGGTCTTTGCCTGGTGACAGCTGTTCCTTCAAGCCTCCTCTTCTTCCCCTCACCCAATGAGCCCACTCGACCAGGACAGTCAGTGGTCAGGTCCTTGTGTGGGTCCTCACCTCTGGGCCTGCCCATCTTGCTATGATGGAAGTGGCCGGCCCAGAGAGCGGAGGTGGCAGAACAGGCAGAGTGGCCTGCTTCTTTTGCTCTTCGTCCTTAACCTTCCCCCCACCATCTCTTCCTGGATATCCTGCTGGGGACAGGGGCTTTGTCAGCACTGTCCCTGTCTCTCCAGATCTCATTTTTCCTCATCTCCAAAGTGGGGAGTTTGGATATAACCAGTATTTTTCACCTCATGTTCCCCAGAGCCCTAGAATCCTACAGAGGAAACTTAGGAGTCATGGGGGCCATCCCCGGTGGGCTAGACCCCGAGACCCCTTGTCACTTTGGCCAGAGCAGATGCAATTCTGTTTTACCATGGATGCTCTGCTGCTTTTTGGCTGTGTGACCTTGGACAAATGGCTTCACCACTGAGGTGAACTCACCCTGAGCGACCTCATCTGTGAAGTGGGGACAGGAACACAACCTGCATCATCAGCTCTTGTGCATTGACACGTTCTGTCAAATGGCTAGTGTAATGTCAATTTTAGCTAAGAGGGGGAAAGTAGGAGGGGTCCCAGCAATTCAGAGAAAATGGTTTCATGGCTCTGGATGCTATTGGAGTCCTTCCTCTGGAGGGAGATGAGCCCCATGGATAATGATATCTTCCCTCTGTTTTCTTCTCTAAGATGAAGCGTGCTGGGACGACCGGGTCAGCCCGAGGCATGGCCCTTTATGAGGAGGAGGTGAGCGCTGAGTGGGTATTGAAGACACAGTCAGGCTCTCTGGTCCTTTCTCTCCTCTCCATGCCCCACATCGTCCCTTCCTTACTCTTTCTCCCAAACCCCTGCCTGTTGGTTCACATGAGAGCAGACTTTGCCTAATGCATGGGTTTGAGACCTGGGGTGCTTCTCACACCTGGGGGAGACCCGTCTTCTCAGTCCACACCCAGAGCACACTCAAGGTCCTCGGCCTCGCCGGCAATTCTGTGGGGGAGATCAATGCCGCACTCCCTCCAGGGGACGCAGGGCACGGTCTCTGGGCTGTGTCTGCCCGAGGCTACCGGTGAAGCACAGGTCCGTGTCCTCCGCACAAGGCCCCTGTGCGATCCCAGGGACTGAGCCTGAGGGAAGACTGGTTGGGTCAGGGGAGTCTGAGCTCAAAGTCACGGATCAGGTGGGATCCAGAATGTAGCTCAGTCCTGGGTCAGAATCACCTCTCAGCCTGTGTCTAAGGCCGAGTAAAGTCTGACTCCCAGGTTCCTGGACTGGCCCCAGGCTTTTAGCTTTTAGCTGGTGCTCCCCCTTCTGGAGACCTGGGCCTCTGTTGTCCATGGTGCTGACCAAATAAGGTGCCCCGGGCTTCCCTGGTGCTTGCCATCAGGTTGCCTGGCCACCTGCGCCCCCAGGCCCACGCGCCCTCTTTTCTTACTGCAGCAGGTGGAGCGCATTGGTGACGTAGAGGAACGTGGCAAGATCCTGGTGTCGCTCATGTACAGCACACAACAAGGAGGCCTCATCGTGGGCATCATACGCTGCGTACACCTGGCTGCCATGGATGCCAATGGCTACTCAGACCCCTTCGTCAAACTGTGAGTCAGTGTCTTGGGGCCATTCATGGGCCCTGGAAGGGGTCCTAGAGCCTTGGAAAGGGATAACCAGATACATGCTCCAAATCATTGCACAGTGAGGCCCAGAGAGGGAAAGGAATCTGTCTGAGGTCACATAGTGAGACAGATGCCCAGAACTAGCTGGAGTGTGAGGCCAGCATCCCAGGTAGTCACACTGGTACGTCACCTGCCCGCATGAGCACTTTTGTGGCTCTGTCCCTGGTGTGGGAGACGGCAGGCTGGCCTCCAGGCTTTGTCTAGGAGCCTGGCCTTGACACAAACCTGGCGCAAACTTATCAGTGCACCTGTGGGGCCTTAGCCAGTTCTGCTCCTTGTAGCTGGAAGTCTTGCAGGCACATTCTCCTGGCCACCCCGAATCAAGTGTGAGGTTCAGCTTCCACCTCCGCCACTGCTGGCTGTGTGACTATACGTACGTTGCTTAAACTCTGAACTTCAGATTCTTCGTTGGCAAATGGAAAGAGAAGCTCCATGTGTTTCCAAGAGCGGGCCACAGACTCAACTGAGACATTATACATAATTTGCATGGTGCCTGCTGCAGAAGTATCTAACTACTCTCCATAGAATCCTGCCTTTCCTTGTACTGCAAAGTATGTGTTTCTAGAGAGGTGGTTGAGAGCGTAGACTCTGGCTTCATGCAGCCAGGTTTGTGCTCCAGCTCCTGGCGGTCTTCACTGGTCTCCAGCTGTGTGACCTTGAGCTTGTGTCTCAAGGCTTCAGTGTCCTCGTCTATAGAATGGGAAGGGTGCTATCATGCATTGGGTCAAGTCTTCTGGGAAGCAGACACCTGGATTAGATGAGAGGTAGAGATGTGTTGGGGGGAAATCCTGCAATAAAGCTAGAGGAGACCCACTGAGATGGCCTCATTGGGGCGGGGCGGGGGGAGCTCAAGTGCCAGTTGCCCATCAGATGGGTCACGTGTCTCCGAGGAACAGGGCTGCCTGGCATCCTGTCTGCTCAGGCACCGGCTGAGAGCAGCCCACGGGAAGGACAGCAGCAGCAAGAACACAGCGGCAAACTCAGAATCAGTAGCTCGTTGGACATTCCATCCCCTGCCGTGGAGACCTGAGAGGTGCATTTTCTGGATTCTGCTTACATAGTGTGTGCTTGACCAACGCCTGCCGTTGGGTTAGAAATGACTGCCAAGTATTCACGCACATGTCAAGGGCAGTGATAGTCTCTCAGCCTGGCTGACACTGCTGCTCCCCACCCCCGCCCTTAACACTACCCCCCACCTGCACCCACTATCTCTGATAATGGGAAGCAACGCTTCCCTTAACTCCGTGGCTGAAAATCAGGCCAGTCTGGGCTTTTCTCCAGATTTTCTTTGAGCAGTGATTGTGTCGATGAAAAGAGTCCATGTCAGGGATGAGTTTGATTTCTGGGATTAATTTGGTTTTGCTTTCTCATTGGGTCCAATAGAGAAAAAGAACTCATGGGCTGTTGTCCTGAATTCCACTAAATCCCAAACACATGCAAATTTGTTTTCTTAAAAAATTCTCCCGCTACCCCTCCTCCCACCCACCCAAACCCTCCAGAAGAAGTGGAGGTGCTATGGCCGTCAGTCAAACAGCTGCACTGGAGGCTTTAGTGGAAAAGGAAACAGGAGACTATTCTTCAGTTTAAGAGCAAATAAAGGTTTTTAAAGTAGAATTGCCTTTTACTTTTGCTCAGCCCCTGGGATCTTTTGACTCCCCATTTGTGTCTCTTCTTGAAAACTGTCCTCAAAAGCAGTTTTATGAGTTAGAAATAAACATTTGCTCTCTTTCCAGTGTGGGAAATTGAGGTCTGCTGAAGTTACCCTCATGTTCAAATTGACAGAGCTAGTGACAGCTTGAATCAGAATCCAAATGTCCCAAATGAGGTGTTTTTAGCCAGTTTTATTTATTCCCCTGGAAAATATTGATTGAGCATCCATTATGTGCCAGGCATTGTGCAAAGGCCCTGGGATAGAAAAGAGAGAAAGTAGAGAGTTGGGTGAAAAGTGTGAGAGGAGCCTGGGTTGGAGCAGGGTCCCAACCACGTAGGCTGACAGCCACATCAAGGATTTTGAACTTGACCCCAAGGACCAAGGTAAGCCACTGAATAGTTCTGAGCAGAGGAGCGCAGTAATCAGATTTGCATCTTCTCCCTTCTGTCTGCCACGACATCTCCCCAGAGTTGGGAGCAGGTGATAGGTGGTGCAATGCCAGGTGCTCCATTGGATCCACTGGCGGAAACTGGTAGCTAAGAGCGCAGGTTCCATAAGCAACATCTGGGTACAATTCCCAACTTTGTGGCCTCAGGCACATGTCAAACTCCTCTGGGCCCTCACTTTCCTTATATGTAAGGTGGGTGACTAGTCCTTCCATCTGGGGTTTGTTGAGCTTCAATACACCTAAAGGCTTCGGCATCATCCCTTCATCAGGTAGCTGCCTTAGCACATCAGTCACTAGTCATTTGATTCACTTTCTGATTTATTTTTCATTTTTTCTTAACATGAAAAGGAGTCTTTGGGGTCATCAGGGGCTGTCACCCACTCAACATCACCTATAATAGCCCCTCATCTCTCCTCTCAGATGGCTGAAACCTGACATGGGAAAGAAGGCCAAACACAAGACTCAAATTAAAAAGAAAACTTTGAATCCTGAATTTAATGAGGTAAGGCCTTCCATTTTTGTCACGCTCTGTGATAGTTCATATGTGTGAGAGAGAACAAACTCCCGAAGAACAATGTTAAAGCACGTGAAAAAGAGCTTTCTCTCTCAGATCAGCTTAAAATACCTAAAGGAGAGGTAATAAGTTTCTCATTGCCGGAGGGAATCAAGTCTAAAACAGAAGCCTGTAGTTGAGGAATGTCATCCAGAGGAAGCTGCCTGGGGTGGGAGATGGAACTAAATAATCTCTAGTGTCTTATCAACTCTAATAGTCTAACACAGATACTTGAGGAAATAAGTGGGACAGTGATGCCCATACATCCTCCCGGCTGTGCTGCCCTGGCTCTCACATCCCACGTCCATCAGGTCATAAGTCCTGCTAAAGCCACTGTCCAGACACCATTGAATATGTTTCTGCCTCTGTCCTCACTGCTACTCGCCAGGCATTTGCTGTCCAGACTATTACAGAAGACTCCTGATCAGGTCCCTGTGTTTGACCACATAGACATGAGATTTCTCAGTCATGAATCTGAATTTGTCACCTTCTTACTTACATCACCCTACAATGGCTCCCTAACTTGTTAACTTGTTAACATGACAGTGACACCCTTTCAGACTCATGTCCACCCCTGCCCTGTCTCACACCCCCCTTGCTCAAGTCACAGGTCCCTGGCACACCTCTCAGCCTTTACCCCTGCTGCTGCTTTTCCTGGACTTCCCCCTGCCTTCATCCCTCTTAGGTAAACTCCTATTCATCCCTTAAGACCCCTGCAGATATGACTCCAGGCCTCTACATGCCTACACTGATGCTATCCTTTTGGATTTTGATTATTTCTCAACAACCCTATCAGATACCGAGGGACCAAGAATGTCTGTTGAACATAATGATTTGATGTTGGGCCAGAGTCAGCTAAATTATTGTGTATTTTTTGTTTTGTTTTGTTTTCTTTTACCAAATGTCACAAAGTGGGAAAGAAAGAAACAATCAAGATGAACAGCTACATAAATGTAAAAAATGCTTCTTCCTCCTCTCTCTTCCTTCTGCCTGCCTCCTTGCCTTCATTCCTACCTGCTTCCTTCCTTTAAAAAAGGGAAAAATGTTAAAAATCAGATTTTTCTGGAAACAGAAGCACCTCTTCCCGCATCCATCTCAGTCCCCTCGGCTGCCTTCAATCTCTAAGTGATGGAGAGAGAGGAAAATGCATTTTAGAGGCTCCCAGGAGCCTACGACTGAGTTCATGGCCATCTATCCTCAAGGGAACTGGTCAGAAGCATCTCTCTTAGAGACACTTCATCAGCTTTCCCAATCCCAAAGTCATTAGAAAGAGAACTGCTGCATGAGGGACTTTGTTGTACAGAATTTTGGTTGGAAGGGAATGGCCGGGACTGCAGTAGAAGATCAGAGAGGGAAGCCTCCCCCTGGTTCCCACTCTACAGTTCAAGGGTCTCCCCTTGGTCCCTTGAGTTCCCAGGACTCAGCCTCTTGGATCCCAATACCAAGAGTTCACCAAGTTCTCACTCACCCCTCTTCCTCTGTGGTACCCAGGAGTTTTTCTATGACATCAAACACAGTGACCTGGCAAAGAAATCACTGGACATCTCTGTCTGGGACTATGACATCGGCAAGTCCAACGATTACATTGGTGAGTGCTCCCAGAGGAAACCCGCTCCTCCGTCCTCCCTGCAGAGGGTCGAGGGCCTCCTTTTCTCTTGCCAAACACATTGTCCAAACACGAAGTTGGGCACCATGGGCCAGCGGGGTCCAGTGGAAGTGCCTTTATGTGAAAGGGCTTTTACCCGGCTGGGAAGACTGGGTTGTGAGTGGTTCTTGGTGGAACAAATCACACTCCAAGAAAGAGGGTTGTGTGGCTTCTGTGGAAAACAGGGTACGAAGACTCGTGAGTCGATTCCCAAGTCCAGGATGAAGGTTCGAATTTGCCCAGTTCCCTTCCAAATGATGAAGAGGAAAAGTCGTTAAAGACGGAGCAGGGAGGGAACTCCTGCAAGGGACACATGCGGGCCAAGGCGACGGGCAGGCCTGAGCAGGGCAACAAAACCAACTCTTTGGAAACAGATGGCGAGACCCAGAAGTCACGGGAGACAGTGCAGTGAGCAGGGTGACTGGCAGACAGTCTTAGAAAATAGACAGCAGCCCAGGTGGACTGGAGGGATCGTGGTAAGTGAAGTAAGTGAGAAAGAAAAAGAGACACGCAGGATGGTTTCACTCATGTGTGGAATATAAGGCAATGAAACAAGTGGACAGTGAAGCCCCCGCAAAAAACTTGCAGGACACGAAAGGATGGTGGCCAGCGGGTGGGAGAGGGAGGGAGGGAAGGAAGGGAAAGGAAAAGGTGGTGGTAGAATATACTGGAACGCTGGTGGAGGGTGTGGTGTGAAACAGAGACTGAGCTATAATGTCAGTAGTCAAAAATGAACGTAACGTAGTGAACGAAAGAGGTAATAAAGATCAATAATGAAAATAAATGAAAGAGCGAAGTCAGGACGAGGCGCAGCCTGAAGGCTGCAGGTCCTCGGGGAGGCGGCAGGCAGAGGCGGCCAGTGGAGCGGGAACGTGGAAACAACAGTCAGTCTAGAAGGAAAGGATCCCAAGTCCCTGGAGGGGAGGCAGTACTGCCTGGTGGCAGTTTTTTCCCGTTTAGTCATTGGGGTCCAGAACACGAGGCCCCTGCGTCCCTACATTCTGACACCTGTCCGTCTCCTCTTGTCCTCTAGGAGGCTGCCAGCTGGGGATTTCCGCCAAGGGAGAGCGCTTGAAACACTGGTACGAGTGTCTGAAAAACAAGGACAAGAAGATTGAGCGCTGGCACCAGCTACAGAATGAGAACCACGTGGCAAGTGACTAGGATGCGCCCAGATCCCACCCTACACCCCACCCAGCCCCCGGTCACCCCTGCTGCCCACTGCAATCTGCCACACCTCCCTGAGCCAGTCTCTGAGGTCTCCCCTCACCTGGGGCGCCACCCCAAGATCTTCTCCCTGCGGGGCCGCGATGAAGCAGATGGGATGGGGAGTTTTACAAGGAGGTGGTCGTCTCCCATCTCTCCATCTGGGTAAACCCAAAGCTCTTCATCATCGGGGCTGTTTTTTGGCCCCCCTGGCCTTCGGCAGGCACACACGCACACCTGCGTCTCCTGAGTCTTGTCTATGAATGCCCTCAGCCATCAGCAGACCCAGCCCAGGCTGTGAGGACCAGCAGTGGGGCAGAGATAGAGCCTCCAGCCCCTGCCGCCTCCCCACCGCAAATGCTCCCCAGTGACCAGGAAAGCAGACCACTGTGTTTAAACTCCCCGGGGGCCTTGGCTCCAAAGTCATCAAGAAATGGCCACACAGAGTATCCCAAAGGACTTCATAGCTCCCGTCTTTCAGAATGCCACCTGTTTGCTTAGTCACAAAGCTGACACCTGTTCCTTCCCACTCCCACCATCTCTCTCCTCTCTCCGGGCACGCAGGAGCCCCACCTCACCCTCTTCTTTCTGCTCCCACTGCTCTCCCTTCTCCTTTCTCCCAGCTAAGGGGGTAAAATCGCAAATGCAAAAAAGTGTATCAACACAGCCTCACACCCTCACCTCTTCTCACCAGCCTGACCAGCAAACTCCGAGCAACTGGCAAAAACCTCAAGTCCACTTAGGCCAGCACTTCTTAGAGCCGCCTGCTCTCCTGTTGGCAGAGCCGGGCCTCACCTCGGCCCAGCTGCTGGCACTGCCCAGGTGCGGAGCAGCATCCCGCAAGCTGTGTAGACGCCCACAGTGGGGTTTCCTCAGGCCCTGACCCCCGCCAGCGGGCGCAGGGCCATTTAGAAGACAAGAACTGGGGGTGCAAGGGCCTCTGAGTCCCCAGCCTCCCTGCCTCCTCTGCTCTTAGTTCAAGGAACAAACGACCCCTCCCCGACTCTGACTCTGCTTCTCTCGCGCCTCCTGTCTCTCCTTCAGAATGGCCTTGAGTCTGTCTCTCTGTCTGTCTCTCTATCTCTTGCACCTGGTTCACCACGTTTGTGGGGAGAATAAAACAGCACCATGGAGCTAACACTTTAGAGAGCAGCAGATCCTGACACCAGAGGTTTTTGTTCCTTCGTGAATTGTTCAGTCTTTCTTCCTAAAAGAACAAAACACAAAGGACACAGGAGGAAAAGACAAGCTGACAAGCATTCTAAATTGGAGGTAGGGTTGGGCCATCTTAGTGCCTGTGAGAAAGGCTTGGTTTTCCTATCTTCCATTAAGTCTTCCCCCATGACGTTCGCCCCTCTGTCCAAGATCCCACGTTATGAATAGAAGTCATCAGATGCATACTACAGCTCTTTCTCCGCACCCACACCTTCTGACTTCCCCTTCCACCCCTAGCTCCCTGCACAATTCAGTGGAAGACACCAATTTCTTGCCTTGAATAACCATTTTCTAAACATCAAGCTCATCGCCTTCCCCAGATGGCCCATGGCTGCCATCTACCCTCCTGACCTCTCTCCCCATCAGTCCCCTGGGTGCCCACTTGGCCCATCTTGTCCTCAGTTTGTCTTTAGGAGAAAGCATGCTGGCTGTCGCCCAGGCCTGGCTGGTATTGGCGCTCAATCAGCATGCAGCAAGCTCACAGCACCCCTATCTGGGCTCACACGCACCTGACCAATGGAATCGGCTCCTTGCCTAGAGTACCCACAGGCCCTACCCTCCAGTGCATGCGTGACCAACCACTACCTTTCTTTGTGATGATGTAGCCCAAAATAAAGTAGGAATAGCCAGGAAAGTGGCGACCTGTGTCCTTCCTTTCTGGTTTCTGATGATCTCCCTCTCCACCGGGACATGTGCTACCCGGAGAGTCCGTATTCAATGAGCCTTTGCTATGTTCCAGCCACTGAGGACACAGAAATGGACAAGGCAGATGTGGTCTCTGCCCACATGGCGTTTGCTTTCTGGTGGGTTTCATCTTAGGCAGATGGACTCAAGACAGCGTGGCTGAAAACATACCCTTTTAGAAGATTGCTTTCTGCTGAACAAGTCACTCCCAACAGAGAGACAACATCCTTATCTCCCTACCACCCACACCTTGGGGAATCGGATCAGACCAAGGCTGAAAGACACCCTCAAGTTAAGCCAGGGTTCAGTCAACTCTACTATCCCGATGAATCGCCCAAAGCCCAGAAGCGGAAATGACACACCCAACATCTGCTGGCAGTGAAGCCAGGATGCCCAGCATGGTGCTCTTAACACTGGTCAATCCTGCTGCAGACCATCAGACACCTCTTTTGTAGTCTAGCACCTTCCATCCCGCAACGAGACTTTACTTGAGAGTCTTATTAATCCTGAAATTGAGCTGGCTAGGGAACTCACTTTCCTGAGGGATTCTTAAGCTCACTCTAATCTACCCCAAAAGTGCTGAAGCAACTTATCAGAAATATTGATTATTTCCCAGAAGGAGTTATTCTTTCCACCCAACAGAAACTTTTCTTCTAGGCCAAGTTTGAGACAATTTCCTTTCTCACCCCTCGAAACAGTGGTTCTCAGGATTGGGGTCAGAAGTCAGCATGTTAGAGGCACTGGGGGAGATTTTTCTTCAGACAGATCATGCCCTCCCAGCCACCTTCTGTCGGGCTTGAATCCTAGGAACAGGGCTGAAGGAAGGGGGCCGTGAAAGACTGAGAAATAGAAAGAAAGAAAAAGACCAAAATAGAAAGGGGGATCAGTGGGTGAAGCCTCTGAGGACTGTCACCCAGAGTCTCTCTGACTCCTTGTGTATTTATTGTCATTAACCAGAGAAGTTGTTTACAATAATTGTTTACATAGCAGAGGTCACACCCAAAAGGTCTTAAGCTGTCTGTTTGACATTTAACTTCTTCCGAGATCGCAGCAGGTTAACAGAAACCCCTCCAGCCAAGATTTTCCTCACTGGGCCGGTACCTAGCATTTCAGGTGCCATGGCTTCTGTTTCACTGCCAGAGGCATCGATTATCTATTTTTCCTTATTGTTGCCCACAATCTTCCTGACTCCCTTCCGATTACACCTCACCCAGAGGACAAGGTGTATATTGAAAGTATTTCCTGCTTATGGCCTTGGCTTTCCACCACCATAATGACTTCACAAATTGCCACCCTAGAAATGCATTAGTTTTGACAATTCAGCCAGCTGCCACCAGGTAGAGAGAGGAGCCAACCAAGGCTCTACAGGGCTCCCAGAAATGGGTGGACACTTCCTGCCACTCTGTTTTCCTGTGCTCATGGCAGACATCACTAATCTTGCCCCATGTTCATGGCAGACATCACTAATCTTGCCCCATGTTCATGGCAGACATCACTAATCGATATGGCATCTTTCCCACTTGTGGCCTCTGAATTCTCAACACAGCATTCTTGGCAGATGCTACTATTCAGTCATAGCAGTTGAGAAGAAACCGAATTTTCATCTTTAAAGGGGTTGATCTTCCCCAAACATGGGAAAACATGTCATGAGGAAAGTTTCCACAAATATCCCAACATCCGACTTGACGATCTTTTTTCCCCCATTAAAATAAGACACCTTACAAGCCATATGGTGTGGTAGAAGGCACCTAACCAGAAAAGTACACCAACTTATTAATGAATTTAGTCCAGCATTCAGACCCTGACAGTCACTTTCTAGCCATGGATCTTCATCTCTTCATGTCTCAGTTTGTCATCTGAAAAATGGGAGCCACAATAAATGTTTCAAAGAGATCCACACCTCCTTGCCAAAATCCAGTCTTCCATTAGGGCTAACAAAAATGAGGCCCAGGATAGAAGAAGGTCAAGTTTCCCAGAGAAAACATTGCAGGCTGGGCCCATGGCCAAGTGGTATATACACTGAGTGCTCTGGAACCCTCCAGGCTGGCTCTTCCTTGATTCAATCATAGGTCTCATCAAGTTCAGCAATGCTTCAGAGTGCCATGGAAACACAGCATGTCATACAGTTACAGGAGGGATGTATTTTGCTTGACTGGCCAAATGTGTTATGTGACCTTGACCAAGCCCCAGCCCCTATGGGCTCTTAACGCCATAGTTAGGATTTCAGGGTATCACAATTCTCTAATGTGATTGTCAGACCCCAAGAATAAACCTTCGTTTCTCATCAGTGAAGATCTAGGCCTACACTGAGGGTGACCCTGACAGGAATCTTGCATGACCTGTCTTGCATAAGACACACAGAATGAGCTAACTGTACTTTCCTGTTTCGTTTCTTTAAAGAAAACAAGGACTTAAAACCACCCTCAAAGGCATGAGGGCGTTATTCCAGATTTCTCCGATTACTTCCTCTTTTATAGTTGTCTCCCTCTTACCTAATTCTATATTATGTGTGATATAGCTGGTCTTTCTCGCATCTTTCTGAAGAATTTAATGTTGGTTTTCTACAGGCAGGTCCCTTTTGAACTCATGTGTTTTTACATGGTTAATCAAAAGTATACATTTCGTTCACTAGTACAATTGACAAAAGGGCATTTGGGAGCAAACAGAATCTTGGATGGATATACACATCAACTGTTTGGCAGGGTAAGAATCACACACCAGACTCCTACCCTGTTTGTGCTTAAATTTACCTTAGACATAAGTCATCCTGTGGTATGAAGGAGTTGGTCACTGATCATCAATCGACAATAAGCTCACTAAGAAAGATAGTTAATTGGCATCTATTAATCAATTAGTTGGATTACTTCACCCAATAACAACAAAATACACTTTATTCTCAAATTCCCCTGGCACTTTCACCAAGATAATCCGCCTTCTAGGTTGTAAGATGCACCTTAACTAAGCTAAAAGACTAGAGGTCACACGAAAAGTGCTCTCTACCATAATGGAATTTAAAAAAAGAAATCAATAAAAAGAAAAAGGTATCTGGGAAATTCCAAAATATTTGGAAATTAAATAACACACTTCCAAGAAACAAAAACATGGATCAAAGAAATCTCAAAAGAAATTTAACAGTATGGAGCCCTAAGCGAAAATGAAAAAGCTAACCAATTAAAATGTGGAAGGTGTTGGCTCGCCCTGGGGGAGCAAGGGTTAGGTGCAGTCCACATATATCCCAAGGTCCTCCCAGGGCCAGTGGAACAATGAAGAGGAGCAAATAAATAAAATTAATGCTTCTTCCTCCCCTCTCATCCTGCCTGCCTCTGCCTATCTTCATTCCTGCCTGCATTTTTCCTTGAACAAATCCATTAAACTAAATTTGGAAGATGCCGTGAAAGTGCTACTTACAGGGAAAGTTTTAGCACTGGATACAGATATTAGAATAGAAGAGAGATCAAAACAGAGAGAATGTGAGTAGATGGAATAAGGGGATTTGCGGGGTTGCAGGATGGTGAAACTATTCTGCATGTCTTTGTAATGGTGGGTACATCCTGCATTTGACAAACCCTTTTTGTAATGGGCATTATCAAATGAGCAACACAAAGGGACCCCTAAGGTGAACTGTGGGCCTCATGAGTGAGCAGCACTGGTCCATTGCCTGCAGCAGCGCACCACACCAGTGTTACTGATGGGGGGACTGCGGGTGGAGGGAGAGACACCTATGGGAAACATTTACTTTCTGTTCATGTTTTCTGTAAACCCCAAATTTCTGTAAGAAATAAAGTCATACCTATATGACAAATGTGCCAAGAGCCTGCAATGGAGAAAGGAAAGTCTGTGCAACAAATGGTCTTGGGGAAACTGGACAGACATCTGCAAACAAACGAAAACGAAAGTAGATTATTCATTATCACCAAGCACAAAAGTTACCTCGAAATGGATCAAAGACCTGGAGATAAGACCTAAAACTATAAAATACTTAGAAGAAAATGTGGAGAAAACACTCCGTGACCTCAACCACAAAGAGGTCTGTGGGGGAGAAATAGCGACAGCAAAAGAAACCAAAGCGAAACTGCACAAATGGGACGACATCAGACTGAAGAGCTTCTGCATAGCGAAGGAAAACACCACTAAAACAAAGCAACAACCCACGGATGTGGAGAAGATATTCACACAGCATACATCAGATAAAAGCTTAATCTCTAAAAATATGTAACGCCCTCATACATCTCAACAATAAAAAAACAAATGACCCCCTCAAAAAAAAAGGACAGAAGAACTGAATAGAGACCTATCTAAAGAAGACGCAGTGGCTTACAGACGCCTGAAAAAATGTTCGGCATCACTCATCAAAGAAATGAAAGTAAATACTACACCAGTGAGAATGGCCTATATGGCAAAGACTGGAAATAGAAGGTGAAGCGGGATGTGGAGAAAAAGGACCCTCCTACATTGCTGGTGGGAATGTAAATTGGTGCAATCACTTTGGAAAACAGTATGGAGACTCCTCAGTCAAATAAAGATGGATCCAGCATTTGATCCATCAATCCCACTCCTAGGCATATCCCAGAGGGTACAAAATCTCTAATCAGGGAAAACTGCATCCCTGTATTTAAAGCACCACAATTTGCAATAGCTAAGATATGGAAGCAATCTAAATGCCCACTAACAGATAACTGAGTAAAGAAGCTGTCGTACATACAACCCATGCCACTGTTAAAAAAGATGAAATGGTGCCCTTTGTAACAATCTGGATGGAACTGGAGGGGATTGTGTTGAGTGAAATAAGTCAGAAAGAAAAAGAGTAATACAGGATGGTTTCACTCATATGCAGAATATAAGGAAATGAAACAAATATACAAATCCCAATAAAAATAGCAGGACACAGGACCGGATATTTACCGGATATGCAAGACAAAGGAGGAAGGTTGAGGGGGGAACAGAAGGTAAGGGATACTGGAACTGGAGTGGTGGGTGTGGGGTGAGCAGATATAGACTAAGGTGTAGCATCAGTAACACAAAATGAATTTAGCTTTGTGAACTCAAGAAATAATAAATAAATAAAAATACAAGAAATAACATCTATTAATCAAAAGAGGGGAAAAGCCATTTAAAAAGAAAAGATAAAAAGAGAACTGTGTTTGTGTATATGAACCTAGTGAACCTAGAAAGATCAATACCAAAACCTTTCCTAGAGATAGTCTGAATTTTAGGATCATGGATTATCTTCCTGCCTGCTGATTTTCCTTTTCTTTTCTTTTTTGTCATATGCATGTATTGCTCTAAAACTCAAGAGGCTATAAAACTAATCTGTCGGCCCCAACAACAAAGAAAACCAAAAAAACTCGGTTTTTAATTCTGACTTCTCTTGGGTGTGGTTCGAAAGGAAGTTAATGAAACACCTGGCATCCGGATTGCGGAGAAAGACCTGGGACGAGGCTCCTCCCTTCCCAGGAAACGAAACTGAACACAGCCAGAGAGTCAGACCCAAGAGCGGCAAAGACCCTGAGGCGCTCCTGCTCCCGCAGCTGCCCTGCTCCCCACCCGCCACCTCGCCATGGGGGAGCTCCGTGAGACCCCAGCCAGGCGTCTGGACAAGTTCATCGAAGACAACCTCCTGTCAGACACACATTTCCGCTTGATGGTCAGAGAAGCTATCCACATCATCTCCAGTTTCCTGAAGGAGAGGTGTTTCCGAGGAAACCGCAACCATGTGCGGGTGTCTAAGGTTGTGAAGGTGAGCCCAGGCCTGCCTGACCCCGGGACAGAGTGGCAGATGCGCAAGAATTTCCAAGAGAAAGAGACAGAGTCAAAGGCAGAGGTTTGAGGGGGCTGGGGGCTTCTGCTTACCCAGACCGAGAATACACACAGAGCTGTAGGGTGAGGTCCTACCTCTGGATTTTTTGAATCCAGCACGAAGTTGATGAAACCCCAGCCCAGCCTATGTTCCTTTCAGTGAGAGGCATCCTGAAACCCAGCTCTAGTCAATGATTAGCTCATCAATGGCCAGGCTGGAGATTGCGTTTCTGCAGCAGCACTTGCTGGGGAAGGGTGCATTTTGAAAGCAGATAGCATCTACAGGTGGTGACACCTTGAGCAAGTCACAGAACCTCTCTGTGCCTCAATTTCTTCATCCATAGTTCCCCACACTTTATAAGACTGTGCACATTAAATAAAATTATGTGTGAAAATCACCCAGCACAAGGCAGTCCAGAGCCTGTGATAATACAAGATAGGAAAAGACTGGGAGTGAAAACAGACCCTGGAGCAAGGCAGTCAGGGTTGGATTGCTTCTGTGCCACCTACCAGCTGTGTGAATGGACTGCTGTATCTGAATGTCTGGTTCCCCGTCTGTAAAATGGGAACTAATAATAATAGTCCTGAAATCAGAGCGTCTGAGGGGGCTTTAGCGGGGTAACAAGTGCCCTGGAGCAGTGCTGAGTGCTCAAAGCCAGTGGTGATTCTCATCATTCACTTCCAAGGGCTTCTGGATGAGCACTCATTAGCAATCTGGTCTGTTCTAGGGCGGCTCCTCAGGCAAAGGCACGACCCTCAAAGGTCGCTCTGACGCTGACCTCGTTGTCTTCATCAGCCACCTCACAAGTTTTGAGGAGCAGCTCAACAACCGAGGAACATTCATCCAGGAAATTAGGAGACAGCTAGAAGCCTGTAAAAGAGAGAGAAAATTTGATGTGAGGTTCGAGGTGCAGAACTCCCAGTTCATGCAGCCCCGCGCACTCAGCTTCGTGCTCAAGTCCCCGCAGCTGCAGATGGAGGTGAAGTTTGATGTGCTGCCTGCCTTCGATGCCCTGGGTGAGTGATGCTCCCGGACACCAGCAGTTTTGGCCTTGGTCCAGTGTCCGACCTCCCTTCTCATATTTCTGAGCAGAAATCTCCCACCATTTGAGAGGGTTTCCATAGGAGAACATAGGATCTCTCCCGGAGCAAGAATGAATAAGGTCATAGTCCCCAGAGTGACACAAAATTGCAAACTGACACAGTTTGGAGGCAAGACATTTCTGATAAGCCACCTTCTAGACTTACCCCTTCTTCTTGTGGTGAAGTGTCTGACTTCTTTTTCTGTAAGTGGAGCAGCATAATTGATCTGCTGTAAAGTCAATAACGTTAATTTCATCTTTTACCCAAAGCATGAGGAAACCTCATCAAATCTCATTCTAGAGTTGAGATCTATCTGTAATCTGCAGGGACATTTGAACAGGGAGCTTAGCCTCTCAGAGGCTCAATTTCCACATTAGGAAAACACATTACTTCTATCATATTGTTGTTTTAAGTTGCAAATGACCGTGTACTGTAAGCTCTCGCAGCAACATCTGTCAGATACCACACAAGCGGCTATTATTAAAGTATATGGACTGAACTTACTGTATGGAAAAAAATTGTTAAAAATTTATTTTGGGGCTTAGGGGACCTGCAGAAAAAATAAGAAATCTCTAAAGGCATTGGGAAAGACTCGTGACTCTGTCTTTGTGGCCATGTCCTGCGTTAGGTGGATGCTAGGGCATAGTGGTTACCCAAAAAATGAGAGCAAGAGAAAGAGGAGGAGGAAGGACCCTCTTAGCAGATGAAGCAGCACAGCAAAGACCTGGAGGTGAGAAATGATCAGGACATAGTGAGGGAAGCAGAAGACACTGGGCATGGATGGAGGGACAGGGGAAATGACCTAGAAAGGACCAGGACAGCTGATCCTACAGATGCATGTACCCTTGGTAATGAATTGCTCCTGAACACAATGGACAGCGTTAGAAGGGTTTCAGGGAAGGGTTTGAGATCTGACCGGAGTGGTGTTTTAGAAGGACGCTGCCTGCTCTGGTGTGGAAACAGATTGGAAGAGAGACGAGGCTGCATTAGGGCAGCATCCAGTCAACAGCCCAGAGCACTGGTGGCCCACTGAGTACCTACTGTGTGCCTAGCGCTCTCTGTGGCGCGTAAGCCGACAGGTGTCACCGGGAGTCTGACAATCAACATATAAACTGTGATCAGAGTGAATAGGGTGATGTACTAGAGAGTAATGGGGGCTGGAGGGCCTATCAGACGGGTGATGAGAGGGGAGCTGTGGTTCAGAGGGATGGGATGATCTGGGAGTTCCAGAAAGAGGAAGAAGCAAGTGCAAAGGCCCTGAGACAGGAATGAACTTGGCATATTTGAGGAAGAAAAAAGATCAGTCAAGTAAGTAGGCAAGGTAAGTGGGCAAGGAGATGGGAGAGGTGGCAGAAGACAGATCACTTCAAACGTCGTCGGCTAGTGTGAGGACTGTGGGTTTTATTCTAGACATTGTGAGAAGCAAGGAGTGATATGACCAGGTTGTAAAGACCTCTCTGAGTGCTGGGCTGAGAATGGATGATGGAGGAGCCAACAAGGAGGCTCGCCAGTCTGGGCGAGATGATAGGGGTTTAGCGGATCGATGGCCGGGGAGGTGGGAGAAGGGAGGACGGGGACAGCCTCCAGCTCTAGCCTGCTGTCTGTTCCCCTGCACTCCACGGGCAGTGAGTTGGTCTCCCCAGAGCCACTGACAGGACCTCAGAGAGAAGCTGACATCCTAATTATGGATTTTTCCCCAACAGGTCAGTGGCATAGAGACCGCCCAGACCCCCAAATCTACATCCAGCTCATCAAAGAGTGCCAGAGACTGGGGAAAGAGGGCGAATTCTCCCCCTGCTTCACAGAGCTGCAGAAAGCCTTCCTGAGGCAGCGTCCAACCAAAGTGAAGAGCCTTATCCGCCTCGTGAAGCACTGGTACCAGGAGGTGCGGAGGAGGCATGAGGGTGGGAATAGTTAGTGAGCCGGTGGAGGGAGAGGGTGAGGAGGGCTGGGGCCAAGGGGCAGCACCCAGGGCAGTGTCAGCAGACCCAAGCGTCTCAGCCTCCTGCTCTTCCCATCTTGGGACATGACACCTCTGTCCTTCCAGTTACTCTGGCCAAAGCCACGGGCCTTCCTGGACCGTGTCACACCTGTCCTGCCCATCTGATCAGTCTGCAAATGATGTTCATCCTGTATTTAAAATTTTTCTCTGATTCACCCTCATCAGTACTCTCCCCCCATCTGAGTCCTCTTGGGAGGTTCGCAGGACTTTTCCCGACCTCTCTGAGCCCCCATCTCTGTCCCTGCCACTCCCCCAGGCCATTCAGTCTTCCTAGTTATTCCTCCAAGAGGAAAACTCTGCTCCAGCCTCTGCGTTTGTTGATCTGTTTCTTAATTGTTTGTCTTTCAAGTGAAATGTGTGGAAGAGAGCCGCGTGCTTGATTCTCGGAGGTATGCCCAGCACCTGGAACCTGGCAGGAAAAGGGTGCCGGAAAAGTCATCGTTGAATGAATGAACGAATGCTATAATCACACACGCTCACACAACATTTACGCACACACTCACATGCTCACTCACACTACACACACACACGTGTGTGGTGCACTCACACATGGGCACACTCACTCAGACGCCACCGGGCTCTGCGGCAGGCGGAGACGGCAGAAGACAGACTTCAGACGAACATGGACAGATCCCGTGCTCTTCGATAAGTGACTTAACCTCTGTGCTTCCTGTCTCCTCATTGGTGTCAGTCAGGTGGCAAAACGACAGCGGAGAATCTGGCGGACGTTGGTCCGTGCCTTTGAGCCGCCACCTGGATGAAAGCAAACTTCTCTCCTGCACAGAGCTGGTGCCAAGCCATCATGTTTCCTCTTTGGTGGATATGCCTGTCAGTTTACTTTAAAATGCTCCATATTCTTCTTCTTCTTCAAGTGATTCCACGAACTGATGATTAAATCCATTTTGCAACCAGGGACTGTCCATACTTGCAGACTAGGGGGCATGGCTTTGCTATGCAAACTGTTTACAACAGACGTGAGGCTGGGCATGGCCCCTGGAGAGCACACTTTGCACAAAAACTGGACCAACCCACTTCTCTGATTGTTTTTCCTTCTTCTCAGTGTAAGGAGCGTGAGAAGTCACTCCCCCCGCAGTACGCCCTGGAGCTCCTGACAATCTATGCTTGGGAGCGTGGAAGCGGGGCGCTAGAGTTCAGCACCGCTCAGGGGTTTCGGACCGTCTTGGAACTAGTCCTGAACTATCAGAAGCTGTGCATCTACTGGACAAAGTATTATGACTCTGGAAACTCTTTCATTGCGCAATACCTGAAAAAGCAGCTGGCAAAACCCAGGTACTCTACCCCTGCGTAAACGGGGCTTCCCACCTAAGCGAACCCCGGGTTACAGCTGTGCTGCCTTGCCGGTGGAGGAAGCGGGAGGGGTTTCTCAGTGGTCGGTCCCCTTTCTGTAGCCAATCACGGTGCTGGGGTTCGATTACCACCCTCCGATTTAAAAAGTCTCCAGGGCGCCCCCTGGTGGTTCAGGTGGTGAAGGCCGCTGAAGTGCAGACCATGTAAAGCCCAAGGATGGCGGTTTATAATAATCAATGGGTGAGGAGGGAGCCAAAAAAATAAGTAAATAAATAGTCCCCAGTTCTGTGAGCAGACACAATGCAAACTACCTCTCAGATGGACATGCCTTCTGAAAGGTAAGGATTTTGTCCAAACCTGGAAAGAAAATAGATGGAATTTGACTTGAAATCCTAGCAGCTACGGCAACAGTAATAACTGCTCCCAGGAATTGAAAGCCTGCTGGCAGGCTAATACAACATCGCCATCATCATAACCGGCCTGTGTGCCCGCCCCTGACTATAACCCAGTAACTGTGTCCAGCATTTCTCATGCTTTATCTCAATCCTCACACCACACCCACATGCCACCGGCGTGTTCAACTCTCCGCATTTCATAGATGCAGAAACTGAGGCTTAAGATGGCAAATTGACAAGGATAGACTAGGGGCTAAAGAAATGCAATCGCACTAGAGTCACAAACCCCAGAAATGGCACTTTAACTGCTTGACCTGGAAGAGCTGAGCGACAGCCTGACATCCAATCAAATGCCTGCAGAGCATTAGCCAGAACACAAGAGATCATCAACAAATGCAGAAGAAGAAACCAGACAGAAAAAAGCAAGCTTGTTCCTTCTCTGTTTTAAAATAAACATTTTGCCGAGCAGCTAAATAAGAGAATAAGGAAGAATTCCCTGAACACTGGCATGTATAAAGCTGAGGAGTACCTCTTCTCCCCTTTCTTCCTTTTGAGAGTGCATTTCCTTTTTCCAAACCTTTCCTGCTCATTAATACTTTGAGTGTGTCCTGAAATTCCCTGCTGTGACTGGACTCAAGAGCCTAACTTACGAGAGCCAACACAAACAAACCGGGAAGGTCAGAGGAGGCAGCAGGCCTGCAGAGGTGGCCCCTCTTAGGACGGGGGGTTTTGTGGCCGGACTGCACTCAAGCCAGGTCGGATGAGCCATTCATCCCCCCGGCCTGCACTGGGCATCCCTCCCTGCACCTCCTCCAGCTTCCAGCACTTCTGGAACTGAGGCCCCTAGCCCCACTGCCTGTCAAATGACCTGACCCAGGCACACCACCAATAAAGGGCACGAATGAGACTCAAACCCTGTTTGTCAGGCTGGAATGCAAGGCTCCTCCTCACGCTCACTGCCCACCATGGCCTCGGGCAGACACTGAGGACACGCCCCAGGGAAGAGCCCCCAGCACAGCCTGTACCAGGTTTGTGTTTGTGCTGCCAAAGCCAGCTCCTCACCTGTCCCTTCTTCATGTGACTGCAGGCCTGTGATTCTGGACCCCGCAGACCCCACAGGAAACGTGGCTGGTGAAAACCATGGTAAATGGCAGCGGCTGGCACGAGAGGCGAGCACCTGGCTGAGTTACCCGTGCTTTAAGAATTGGGATGGGTCTCCAGTGAGCTTCTGGACCGTGCCGGTGAGAACTGCTCCTCTGTCCCCTTCCCCCACCTCCTCCATGCCACTTGGGGCCTGTAGCTAGAGGCCATACTTTCCAAAGAAATTGCCTTTTGCTAGAAGCCATGGATAGTTATATATTTCTTTTCAGGCTGTGCTCCATATTTTATAGTCATCTTGGCCCCCCTCAGGGGGTTTCTGAAATGTTCACCTCTCTTGTCCAGAGTTCATTCTTTAATGAATGCCGCCTCGGCTGGAGGTAACGCCTTTACCAACTCATTCTAACAAGAATACACAAAAACCCCACAACTTACTAAACACGTTTTGGGCACAGGCTCTGTCCTAAGCTCTTTAACACACTGTCTCATTAAATCCTCACTATGTCCCTTGAGATAAGTGTTCTCTATGACAAAAGGAGGCTCAGAGAGGCAAAGAAACAGACTCCTAGGGAGAGGCAGAGTGGGGATTCAAACCTGGTGCACAGCAGCACCAGGGCATCCCCTCTCCCCCAGGGGGTGTGGTCTGACAAGTGGGAGTCTCCGAGTAACTGTGCTGTGAGTGTGCCCCTCATCTAAGCAGGGGCAAAAGGACCTGAACTTGATCTTTCCGCCCGCAGGGTAGGGGCCTTCTCATGTCAGGGGATGGATGGCGTGGTAGGCAGGTTTCCCAGGAAGCAGACTGAGATGGAGTTAAGCATCCAGAACATTTGGGGCCTGGGGCCACTAGAACCAACCACTGTGGCTTGGAGGGGAAGGAGGCAGGTGTGGGCACAGCAGCAGGGCTGCAGCCAGGGGATAATGGCACTCCGCGCACCTCCCCACTGGGAGCTCTGGAACACCAACTGCCTTCAGCCCACTGGGACTGCGGTGGCCCCGGCCTTTACCTGATCAGAGGAAACCTCAACAGATGTGAGCATCTCAGGAAGGGGTGTGGTCTAGATGGAGGACTCTGCAGGGGAGGCCGCCCCTGCAGTGGATGACCTCTGAACTCTGCAGACCACCTCCCTGACAGCCAGGACTTGCTTGTCCTTCCTCGAGGGGGACCCACATGGCCTGTCACAGTGTCCACCATGCGTGTTCACTGAGACCCAGTGCCGAGGTGGGACACTGGCTCTGCAGTGGGATCTGTTTCAGCCCGAAACAGACACCGAGAGCGAGGAAGAGGACTGGGGGGTAACCTGGAGTGGCCAGGCATTTCGGCTCTGGGATTGCTGACAGCACCTTGAGTTCTCTCAATACTAGGCATCATCCGTGCCCCAAGGGGAAGAGCCCTGGAGCTGTACCATCTTCTGAACACCCAGGCATCTCAGGGGAAAGGCTTTGGAGTCATCAGACCAGCCCCTCTCCCCCATGTCCAGACTCTGCTCTCTCAGGATAAAGGGAGACCCTTTATCTCAAGAGCAGAGTCTGCCCCAAGGCCAGTCATGAGGGCCAGAATGCAGATCTTCTCCCCCATCAGCCCCTCAACATTCAGTGCTCTCTCCCCTTTAAGAGATGCATTTCCCTACATCTCCGCCCTGCCCTCGCCTAGTCCTGAGACTGCAGGAGAAACTAGACTGAAGCCTGAGATCCCAGCGTTCGCTTTCTCCTGTGTAACTGCTTGGAGGGTTTTGGTCCAATTTATTATCAATTATAATAAAATTAAAGTAACAAGTTCCAATTGTGGGTTGTTTATTAACTACCAAGCAGAGCCAAAATCACATCCGTGGCATACCTGGTGGAGCAGCAGTTGGGGTGATCGCCTCTGAAGGAACACAAGCCACACACCCCTGTGTTCGAGTCCCAGGTCTGGGGGTGAAACAACCAGTATGAACAACTAAATACAAATGGAATAAAATGCGTCTTCCTCCTCTCTCTTCCTACCTGCCTGCCTACTCACCTTCATTCCTGTCTGCACCTTTCCTTTAAAAAAAAAAAAAAAAGTTTATATGTGGGTATATTCATTAACTGATTTAGAGATATTTATTGAGCACCTACTCTGTGCCAAGCATTTGGCTCAGGCCCTGGGAAAATAAACAGAACAGATGAAAGTCCCTGCCTTGTGGCGTTGACATTTGTATGGAACATCTTAATACTGGCTAATTTAGGACCTCTCAACTTCCCATCACAAAAAGTCCTGAGACGAACATCTTTGGTATATTTTTTGTCTACACCACAGGTAAAGGCTGCATCACTTTTTACCACGTGGATGACCCACGTGTGCAGGCTTCTGAGGGGCCACGTCGTCATAAACAAAGAGATAGGCATCAGTAGATTAACTGAAGTAGCTAGCAGCTCCACTGAAAGCTCACGTGGATCATAGGGTAGCAGTATTTTAATTTGGGGGGGATTGCTAGACTGCTTTCCACGGTGACTGTTCCATGGTGTATTGCCACCAACAGTACAAGGGCTCCATGTCCCCACAGCCTTGCAGCACAGGTGTCTTGTCTCTCCAGTAAGGTGACAGCTGGTGCCTTTAATTTGTATGTCCCTGACGAATAGTGATGTTGAGCATCTTGTCATGTACTCATTGGCCATTTATGTATCTTCTTTGGAGAAATATCTAGTCGAGTCCTTAGTCCACGTTTCTTTTGGTTTTTTGGTTGTTTTTTTTTTTTAAAAAAAAAAGGAAAGGTGCAGGCAGGAATGAAGGCGAGCAGAGGCAGGCAGGCAGCAAGAGAGATTAACTTCTATAGCTTTATACCAATTCTTACAATCTTACGGAAAACTCCTCTCTCTTTTCATCAGAACGCATGGCTCCTCTTGGTTCTTTCTATTTATTTATTTATACTCATTTTATGAAGTTACACCTAAAACATGGGGAGATGTGTGACTGGAATTACAAAGAAAGAATGACCTCTATATCACATTGAGAATCCCCACCCACAAACTTGAAGTTTCTCCGTTAACTGAAGTCTCTAATGATTTTACACATTTCTAAATTTTCTGATTTCATCCATTTTTTGCAGCAAGCTTCTATTATTTGTATGCTCACCAGAAACTAAAGCAATTTTTCTTGCAAAAAAAAAAAAATGTTTGCTAAGTATTTCTTTCAGCTGAACTCTGAGAATATGTGCACAGCCAGCCAGTCCAAGGTCTGGAGAGTTTTGGGGTACAGGTATCTGGAGCTGCTGGTTCCAGGACAAGTTCACAAGATCAGGAAATAGAGATGTGAGTATGTAAGCAGTGATGGGCATTAGTGGGTGAAAATGAACCACCTGAGTCACCCATTTCTAAAACTGAGCCGTTCCAGAAATAAGGCCCTGGTTTAGGCATTTCCTGCCAAGGAAACGAAACTGAGAAAAGTTCATGTTTAAGGGAAACAGAAACAGTTAATGTTTAGCCAAAGAGGGTAGAACTCACATAGCAGAAAGCTGTCGGGTAGGAAATGTGTAGGGTTTCATCACAGGCTGTAGATAAAGAAACAAAACAATGAAGAAACCAAGAAAGCAAAGCAGCAAGAAGTTGGGGAGGAGGAAGAAGCTGGACAGGTGGCAGTCACTGCATGGCAATGGGGGGAAGCTCGGCTTTTGGTGCCAAGCACGGTGTAGTATAGACACGTGTTGATCTAAGTCTATACACCTGAAACCTATGTAATAGTATTAACCAATGTTACTTTAGTTTTAAAAAAGAGAAAAAAATATGTGCTGTGATGTTTGGGTTCTGGGGATGATGGGGGAACCCCAGGGTGCTCAGCTTCATGCGGAGTTCTCCCCAGATCAACAGAAGTGAATTTTAAGGTACAGTGGACTCTGAACAGACGGTGTGGACTGCAGAGGTTCCCTGTGAGGATTTTTTCTATAAGAGACTCGCCATCTGTGGATCTGTGGATCCATGGTTGGGGGTGGGAAGAGGGGACAGCCTGGCTCGGAAGTCATTCCCCCTCAGAAACAAGGGATGATCGTAGTTAACTTTGGGGGAGTCAAAATTATACTCAGATTTTTAGCTAACTCCCCGCAACCACCATTGTTCAAGGTCAACTTACTGCCACCTTTGAAGTCCTGGGTGGGTGTTTCCAGAGACCACTTCCTCCTCCTCACACAAACCTCCATGCCCACCCCTCACCTCTGTCTGTGAGATGCCAACCTGGCCCCCAACCAGGTGCAAATCACTGCTCCCCTCCCCACTCCGGGGATTTCTTGCAGGTCAGCCGAAGTGCAGGGCTCCAGCACCATCCAACTGCCTGGGCTCCAGCCCTCCAAATCTTGCTGGGCGTCATGACCCTGGACAACTCACTTGAGGCCTTGTCCAGCAGGCACTCCCCTGTCAAGTGAGGGCACTGCGATAGCTTTCAGCGCTCAGGAGAGGATTTAAAGAGTTAACTGATGATGGATACATACCAGTGCCTGACATCTAGTTTATCCTAAAAGAGGCTTGTGAGTAGAATTCTTCAAAAAATATGTGTCAGGGGCCTACCCTGGACCATGTTCTGGACTTGTTGCAGAGGATGCAGGGCTGAGAAAGAGAGTCCTCAGGGAGAACTGTGTCTAATGGAGAGGCAGATACATGAAGGCCTAATAAATACCGTGACAGCAGCCTGCGGGAACATTGACAGGGTACCCAACCCAGCCTGGGAGAAACAGAATCCCCGGGGGGGGGGCCTCTCACCCAAGGGCAGAGGAAAGTGTGAGCATCGGCAGATGAAGCTGGGGGAGGCATCCCTGACAGAGAGGACTGTAAGACATTTCGACAATAAGAGGCGGAGACAAGGGAGCCAGGTGGGCTCTAAGCAAGACTCCATTGTCCCAAGAGCAGGCTGGGAAAACGGCTTTCAGAGAAGAATGGGAGCAATCCATCCTATGCTTGGGGAGAGAGGTTTTTAAAAGGGGAAGGTTCATTCAGCAAGCACGGTGGTGTGGGGTGGAGTCCTGATGGGGTCGCCTGGCGTACTGCAGACAGTGGGGTAGGGAGTTAGGATGTCTGAACAGGATGGTCTGTCTTTGACTTCGAGATAAACGGGAGGGAGATGTTGAACAACATCTGGTCTTGCTTCAGACCGCAAGATGTTCACTTCTTCGTAGTTGGCTGGAACGTGACGACTTTTGGTTTTTTGTTTTCTTTTGTCTCCTGTCTCAGGGATAGCCTATGCCAAGACCTGGATGTGAGAATGACTGCTGTGCACTTGGGAGGGAAAAAGAACTCAGCCAGGAGTGGAGACACCCTGGAAACGAAGATGCCACAAACCGGGCGATTTAAGGATGAACTGTGTTCTCTCACGACCCTGTGAATGAGAACCCACGACCCAGGTATCCAGTGAGGCTGTGACAGTTTGGGACTCTCTCTGGAAGTCAAAGGGAGAAGGCGGGCGGGGAGGCAGTGTGAAGCAGAGAAGGGATGAGACCCAATCTGCCTGCCGAAGACTTCACTCTGGGCTGTCGTGAAAAGGGGAGAAGCTGGTGATGGCCCCTGCAGATGACGCTGGCTCCGATGGACCCTCTGGAGCTTGTTAAGAAGAGTCTTCCTGGAGAGAGACAGACATCTAATAATCTCACTCCTACTTGATATATAGAGAAATCAAGCAAACAAACTAAATTTAACAAAAATAGACTTTCAGTCTAAAAAGTCAAATTAGTGGTAACAAGGGGGAGTGGCGGAGGGCACATTGGGTAAAAGGGACCAATTTTATGGTGGATTTACAATGATACACACCTTAAACCTATGTAATAGTATAATGGAATGTGCCTTTAATAACGATATTTTTTAAAAAAGCGACTTCGTCCCTGCTTTCAGCCATGCAACTCCCAGAATCCTCCCAGAAATTAAGGCTCTGGTACTTGAGCATAGACTCTCCCAGAACACCAGGCCTCCATCTCCCCAGCCTTATTAGCCATCAGTCTTTCCCAACACACGGTACTGGGTGGGTCCTTGATTAAGTCAGCAGGTCACGTCGTTTAGCGCTTACAGTCCCTTAGGGCAACACTCGTTAGCTGCCATGACAAACAGCCCCCCAAATGCATCGTGTGTGTTTCCCATTCATGTCAGTCATACAAGGCTTCCTGGTCAGCATGTAATTTTCCTGCAGGCAGCAATTCAGGGGTGCTGGCTCCTGCCCCCCGTGGTCATGGCTGTGCAGAGCGAAAATGGAGGCACCACGGCTGGTTTCTTAACCACACCAATTACATTCGTCATGTTCCTTTGGTTCCAACTCAGTCACAAGAGAGGCTGGAAAATGTCATCCAGGTGTGGGCCCAGGAGAAGAAATGAGACTGTGTTGGACAGGTACATGCAGTCTCTGCCACACATGGGCTTCAGCATCATCAGACAGAACAGTTTCAAATCCCACTCGTGCCACTAGCTATCCGTGTGGGCTCCAGCACGTCATTTCACCTCCCTGGGACTCAGTCTCCTTATCCATAAAACAGGGCCAGTAGGAGGCTCGGCCCCCAAGGTTGTGGGGGCATTAAGCAAGATCATGTAAGTAGACTGGTCAACACAACACCTGCCCTGGGCTGATTCTCTATAGATGTCGGTGGTGCTAACTGTCACACACTCTGCAGGGAAACACAATTCAGCCTAGTTGTAGCTCATGCAAAGCTACCAACACCTTTGTATATACTGGACTGAGTCCTGTGGCTTGGAAGAGCAAAATCTGGAACATGCTGGAAGGTACAGCTCCAGAGAAGTGTGTGCCTGGCCCTCCCTGAACTCAGTCCCCCAGGGCCAGCAGGGTCTAACTTTCCTTTGGGCCCCCACACCAATGTGACCCTCAAAAGCCTGGCTCTGGCTTTTTAACTGTGTCAGGCTGATGTAGTCATTATGAACCCCGCCAACACGCTTTTATTCATATCTCATCGTCTCCTCGGCATGCCCCATCTTCTTATGTTACTTGCTTACCTGGTAAGATGCATTCTCATTTGGGGTCTGTCATACCCACTCTTATTCTCTCTCATACATACACACACACACGCACACACGCTCCGGTGGTGACAAACATTTCAGGAGATCCCAGTAATCAAGATGAAATGATGATTGGTTCCCAGTTCCCAGTTCCAGACTCAGGAGGCCTGGAGTTTGACCCAAGGGTCCCACGTTTGCACAGTCTTGGCCAAGGTCTGTGATTATTGTCTCCACACAGGCACCTACATCACAAAGAGATGGTCAAACTGCCACCTGCTTGTCCTTTGCCCTACACCATGCAGCCTGGATAGCATTTGACGTTGTTTTAGAGGCCACCCACTACAGGGCATCAGCTTACCCTCCACGGCCTCCAGTGATTTGCCTTTGCTCTTTGCCAGGCACGTGCTAAGGACCCTCCATTCATGACTTCAGGTCATCCTCATGTAACAGCCTTGTGAGGGCAGGAAAGAACAGGAAGTTAAAAGCCAGGATGCAAAGCGTGGTCACCCAGGTAGAGGAGAAACAGGGAAGCAGCAGAAAAGAGAGAGGCCAGGTCATGAAGAGACAGTGCTGGGCTGCCGGCCAGAGTCAAGTCTCCACTCTGCAGCTTAGGGTCTGCCTGGCTTTGGGCCAGTCCCCAAAGGATTTAACTCTTGTAGTTTTATAATTTAATGTATAATACTGTTTGAGAGACACCATTCTAAACTGATTTCCCTTCTCTTGTCTCCTCTTTAAAAAAAAAATCATAATATTTTTAGACTTTGAAAGGATGTTTGAAGGGTTTTGGTTTTTTTTTTAATGGGATTTGAATTCGAACTGCAAATCAATGTATCCGTTATTTAGGAAAAGTGACCTCTGTAAGAAGAGCACAGGTACCAGAGCTTGCCCTGAGGTTAGAATCCAGCCTGACAACTTTCCAAGCTAAGTGACCTGAGACAAGATTCTACCTGAACTTCCTTACCTGTCAAGTGGGAGAGGTCTACAGGTGTTCCTTCTCTTTGTGGGGGCTTAGAACGCACCCTTCCGGAGAGCAAGGTGGGGGCTCTTTTCATGGAAATCTCAATTTGCATTCTAGCCATTGTTTTCACGCACATCCTTCACGTTTCTCACGCGCTCAGGGCTTGTTACTCGGCGCTGAAGCGTCTTTGGGGGCGGGGTGGGGCTGCTGCCGCCGTCGGGGCGTTTGCTGGGTATTAGTGCAGCCCCGCCCGCGGCTGCAGGGCTGGCAGATGCTACCGGGAGCTGGCGAAGCAGAAAAGGGAGTGTGTGCGGCGCCGAGAAACGAAACTGAAAGCGGAAAAGGGGCACCTCCCTGCGAGGTTGGGGCTAGATAGGAAACCCCGAGGCTGACTCTGCAGCCACTACCTCTCCGCGCCCGGGACGCTGGACCTAGGACGCGGCGCTGCGCCCACCCGGGACGGCGCCGATCCCCGACGGGAGTCGGAGGCGGCCAGTGCCTCGGAGCCCGCGGCTGTCTCGGGCCCCACCTCCAGCTGCCCTCGCGCGGGGCCATGGACCTGTACCGCACCCCCGCCGCCGCGCTCAACGGCCTGGTGGTCCGCCTGCAGCCGCCCGCGGGCTTCATGCGGGCCGCGCGCCGCGCCCTGGGCACCGTGGGCGCCGTCCTGAGGGAGCGCGGGGGCGCCGCGTCCCCGGCCTGGAGGGTGCTGAAGATCGTCCAGGTGGGCGCCGGCCGACCCGGGCTCTACGTGTCTGGATCCCGGTCATCTTCCCGGAGCTGGGCGCTTTAATGTCGCGCTGGGGGGGGGCTTGGAGGCGGAGGGCGGGAAGGGGACGCGCCTCCGAGGGCACATTTGGAGTCTTGCCTCTTACCGGCGGTGAGCCTCACCTCTGTTGGCAATCCTGAGTAACTACATCACGGTTGCCACCTAGTGAAGGGAGCTTTACAGATGTGGGACTTTTGAGCAGAGAGAGGCTCCCATCATGTGAGCTAGTCCCCAGCCCTGGAGCTAGCGGCTCTGCAGAAAGAGATACTGGTCAGGAAGGTCTTTGAAAGTCGGTAAATCCTCCTATGTGGAATATCATGAAAGGAAACACACAGCCAAACCCCAGCAAAACTCACAGGACGCCAGATGATGGCTGCCAGGGGGCAAAGAGAAGGAGGGAAGGAGAGAGAGAGGGATCAAGGTGGGGGTGAAGGGTACTAGAAGGCCGGTGGTGGGTACGGTGGTGGGTACGGTATGAACTACAGAGAGAGAAGACATTTCATTGTCTTTTAGTTGAGTCTAGCTTTGTAAACAAAAGACATAACGATAAATTTACTATTAAAAGAAAAAGTCAGTGAATCTTACTGATGCCAAGCAAAAGTCATGAACATGTGTTCTGCCAGCCAGGTTTTGTTTAGCCTGCAGTACTAAAATTTTTGACCTTATTTGCCAGTCTCTAAAAATGGGTTGACAGCTAAAAAAATGCCTCTCTGAAACTCAGACCTGGCTGCCGCGGGCCTGGATTTCTGCGTCATTCCAAATTCCTCTTTGCGACCACAGTCTCCACCCAGCCCACTCGCCTCCCTCGCGTTACCGGCCCTGTAGTGTCGGCAAATATTATTAGAGAGTGCAGAAATCTGAGGGATTTTGTTTTCTTTCTTCTTCACAGGGAGGCTCCTCTGGCCGGGGCACAGCTCTGAGGGGTGACTGTGATTCTGAGCTTGTCGTCTTCCTCGACTGCTTCAAGCACTATGCGGACCAGGGGACTCATCATACAGAGATCCTCACTGAGATGCGGGCACTGGTAGAATCCTGGTGGCAGGACCCGGTCACTGGTCTGAGCCTTGAATTTCCCGAGCAGGACACACCCAGGGTCCTCCAGTTCCGACTAGCAGACATGGACCAGGAAAACTGGATGGATGTTAAACTGGTGCCAGCCTTTGATGCCCTGGGTGAGGGATGCTTGGCCCACTCCCGGGTTGGGGGCCAGATTATTGGGAGTGTCATCCCAGAAAGAATCGCTCTGTAATATAATCAGGAAGGCATTTATTCGAGAATAGGACCCATGATTTGCGTGCATGACCAAGGGGAGGTCCCGAGATGTGTATCATCAGCAGCCAGGCGTTTGAAGTTGTAAAGGTGCAAGTAGGAAAGTGATGTGATTTTAAGTCATTTGTTGGTTCTTATGTCCATCTGTCTGTCCATGATTGGTGGGCGAAAGTCCCCAGACAGACTCCCTAGTGCGAGTCTGTTGTCACAGCAGTCAGATAAGCTCTTGCTTTCCCTAGTCACCGGTGGCTGAGTCAGACTGTTTCATTTTCCCCTCAAAGTTTCAACAAGGCGCTCCGAGAAAACACGGAGTCAGTTTAAGTCCAAACACCGGAGCAAGGCCGAGTTTCCTGTCCCACCCAGCCTTACCTCCTATTTGCTGTGTGACCCTAGCAGCCCTCTCTGGGCTTCAGCTTCTTGTCTAACTATATTGGGTTTGGACCTGACAAAGGTCAAGAAGACACAGTCCCTCCTGAATCTGTGGTGCTGGTGTCCAGAGGTCTATTCTCGCTCCAGCATCTCAGGAGAATTTCGTTTGGTCACTGCTTCGAGCAGAGCTTCCCAGATCTCCAAAGATACCCACAAAGGCAAGGGCAGATGGGCCTGTGCCTGGCAGCTGGGGACTAGGCCAGAATTCTGCAAAATCATATTTTGTGTCTTAAAAGCATGAATGTGATTTTTGCATGCTTCCTCATAATAGACCATGCTTGACTGAATGTAACAGTATGTCTGTTATTACGTAACAGGACAATAATAACAGGACCGTAGAAATCTGTCTTCTAGACAGATTTGTACGTTGGAAGGACTAAGTGCAGTGAACTCAGAGCAGAGCCCTGCACACGGTCGCGCTATGTCAGTGTTTACTCTTTTCATTTCCAGTCTCACTATTACTGTCATCATTAACACCTATCATCGTGCTTTGGGAAATAGCTGTCTTGAGTTTATCCAGGGTTATGATGTTCTGGGAGACAGTCACACCCCCTCACCCTCCGGTACACATGTTTTAATCATAATTGCTACGACTTATTAAATACTTAACTATTCCAAGCACATGACATGTTTTCCCTCATTAACCCCTAAAAACAAACTGATGAGATCTGTACTAGTTTATCTTGCATTTTACCAGTGAGGGACACTGAGGCGCAGAGACATTCACTAACTCTCCCAAAGTCACACAGCAAGCAGGCGATGTCAGGAGCCTTGGAAAGTACAGAGAACAACTACTTTCCCCAAATCGGGCCCATGAGTAGCGGTGAAAGAAAAGGCACATGGTCTAAAATCAGTCGGCTCTGAGTTCCAACCCTGTCTCCATAGCTTGTCAGCAATTGAAACTGAGCTTCGGTTGCCTCAGCTGTAAAGTGAGGTGAAGAATCATGCTTTCTTTATAGGGACTTGGTGGGGAGACAGCAGCGGGAAATGTGTAAAACTTCCAGTAGTGCCTGGCCTATAACGAGAACTCAGCAAAATATGAGCAACCGCTACCAGGAATCCAAACGACTGGCCTTATGCTCCTGCAAGGTTTCCTTCTCCCAGGGCGCCCGTTCATTAAAGGTCTGCACAGTAGAATGTTCGTATTGCCAGAGGGAGCCCCAGAGAGGAAAGAATTGCCAGTAGGTCTGATTCAGCTGGAAGCATCTTTCCTGTTTAGCCATCTTGAATGGGGCTGCTCTGGGGTGCTGCCTGGCCCTTTGGGAGGAAAGGACCCTTCTTCCAGTCCAGAGCACAGCTGTGCTCCCATCTTTCATCCCCAACCCCCAGCCCCCATGCTGGTGGATTCCACTCTCTCCCAACACTCCAAGCTGAGATCAGCACCAACACTGCCCTCCATCCTCTGTCCTCAAAACCCCTCCTGACTCACTGGACTTCACGCCCACAGGGCAGCTGAGCCACAAGGCCAAACCCAAGCCCCAGGTCTACTCAGCTCTCCTCAACATTGGCTGCCAGGGCGGCGAGCACGCAGCCTGTTTCGTCCAGCTGCGGAGGAACTTCGTGAATATTCGCCCCGCCAAGCTGAAGAACCTGATTCTGCTTGTGAAACACTGGTACCGCCAGGTGAGGCCAAGAGGGGCCTCAACCCCGCTTAGAATGGTTTGAGTTTGTGCTGAAACCACTGTGAGACTGGTTTAGGAGCCTTCACATTTCTCTGAATTGCTTGCTCGTATCATTTGCCCACTATTTTCTTCTGGGTTCACAGTCTTGTTGATTTGTTGGAGCTCTTTATGTATTCTGGATGCTGCTTCTAACTGAGTTACTATGATGCCAGTCTAGTCTCTGTCTGTGGCGTGGACTTTCACTTTGTGTATAGGTCTTTTGACACAGGAAATACTGGAATTTTAGTGTAATCAGAGGTGTTTGTCTTTTTTCTTATATGACTTTTTGTGCTTCGTGTGACTTGCTTCAGAAGTCTTGGCTGATCTTGAGTTCTAAGTTTCTTCTTCTAAGTTTCCTTCCAAAAGGTTTTAAGATTTATTTTTAGCTGCACCCTTATGGCTCAGGCAGCTGAGACCAGTCATGAACAGTCCAAGGACCGGGGAGTTGCTGTCCATCCTCGCTCAGCCATGTGTGCTTGCTCTCAGACGCTTGTGCCTGCGGATGAGGGAACAGCCCCCCCAAAATCTCAGGGCCCACGTCTTGGTCCCTCTGTTGGACCATTCATTATAAAGCAGGTCTGGCGTGAGGGCATCCTCTATTTCAGTTCTTGCTTAGCCACTGACTTGCTGTGTGACCCTGGGCAAGTTCCTAGCCTTCTCTGAGCCTCTCTTTGCACATAAAGGAGTGTGTGAGTCTCTTAAGTCTTTCTCAGTTTTTCCTACTTACACAGGACTCTCTAGGGACTCTCTGCTGGTCACCTACTACTTATTAAAAAGGGAGATTGTGGAGCCACCTCTAGGCAGGCGGGTCACTGTCGCTGTCTGGCAAGCCGAAGGGTCCAGTATAAGAACGTCCTGCCTGGGATTCTTGCCCTGTCGTGATATATAATCCCTCCCTGGTTGCGGAGATCTTGGGTACATGGTGCAGAGACAAATCGCGAATCAGGACACGGGGACAAAGGACCCCATCCCCAGTCTGCAGGAGGAGGGCATGCCCACCTGATGCTCACCGCTGGAGTGCCAAGATCCCCGTCTTCTCCAGTCAGTCCTCGGACTGGGACTCCAGGTCTGCCCCACTATTGAGGGAGAAGTAACAGTCAGAGTACCCATTGCTTTTCCTCTGAATGATCCCCACTCCTGAGGCCTTGAATCTCATCCCTTTCCCAGAATATGAGTCAGCCACTTTGCTGAAGCCCCCGCAATGAGGACAGATGAGCAATACCAGTTTGCTCTTAGAACGGACTTGGAAGCCAGCATCTCCGCTCTCCCTGAGACTTAGAGACCTCGCAGACTCTTCAGGGAGCTGCCTCTCTCCCCTTCCCTTCATCGTCTGAGCTCCCTGCTGCCCTCCACCAGATGTTCCTGCAGGAGGCCAGGAGGGAGATGCTGCCCCCAGTCTACGCCCTAGAGCTGCTGACCATCTTTGCCTGGGAGCAGGGCTGTGGGAAGGACGACTTCAACCTGGCCCAGGGCCTCCGGACCGTCCTGTATCTGATCCAACAGCATCAGCACCTGTGTGTCTTTTGGACGCTCAACTACGACTTTGAGGACCCTGCAGTCAAGCAGTTCTTGTGGCATCAGCTTAAGAGGCCCAGGTACCTCCTAAAACCCCGCCACCCACACTGCTGTCCCTGGGCCGTGGGGACATGTTAACAATGCTGAAACAGGCCTTTGGACTGGGGGCTGGTGTGAGGGCCAGAGCACTTTCTAGTTCAGCGGGTCCAACCCCATTTGCAAAGTGGGATCATTAGAGGGAGTTTTTAAAAAGATACCCCATTTTGCCCCTGAATGTTTTCGTGACATACACAAATCCAAAGTGCACATTTTGATGGCTTTCTTGTCTTTTAAAAGGAAAGGTGCAGGTAGGAATGAAGGCAAGCAAGCAGGAAGGCAAGAAGAGAGAGAAGGAAGAAATATTTAAATTTTATTTCCATTTGGTTGTTCACACTGGTAGTTTCCCTCTAGCACTGGGACTGGAACGCAGGGGTGTGTGGCTTGCTCCTTCAGAGGTGATTGACCCAAACACTGCTCCACCAGCGCGCGCCCTGATGACTTCCTATAAAGTGAACATCCTTGTAAAATTACCCGCAGGTCAAGGCAGACTATTTCCAGCACCCTGGAAGCTTCCCTTGTATTTCTCTCAGTCAGTGACATCCCCAAAGTAATCCCTTCCTGGCGGTTACTACTACCCACTTTGTCGGTTTTGAAATCTTATTTAAATGAAAGCTCACGGCACGTGCTTTCTGTCTGTCTCTCTTCCTCAGCACTGGGACTTTGAGACCCTGCCATGCAGTTGTGTGTAGTGGTCTTGCACTCTTTTCTGTGGCTAAACAGTATTCCGTTGTCTGGATTTATCAGAGTCTGTTTTGCATTGTGTTGACGATGGCCATGTGGGTTATTTCCACTCAGGGGCTCTTACAAATAGGGCTGTTATCGTGCCTTGGCATGTATTTGGATGTGTATGCATATGTGTTGATACATTTCTAGGAATGAAATTACTAAGCCGTGGGGGCGGGGGCGGCGCTTGGACACTGGGACCTTGTGATTCTAATGTGCAGCCAGATTTGAGGACTCTCGTTCTAGTTTAATCCCTCAACATCCCACCCCAGCAGGCATTGCTGTTGTCCCCATTTTGAAAATGAGAACACCGAGGTTCAGAGAAGGTAAATCGCCTGCCGAGGTCACACAGCTGGAAAGGAGCAGAGTTGGGCCTGAAACAGGTCTGCTTGACTGCAGAGTCCCTGACCTCAGCCACCTTGTTAAACAGAACCTCTTGTCCCTCTGGATTTCAGACCTGTGATCCTGGACCCTGCTGACCCCACATGGGACTTGGGACACGGGACCACCTGGCTCTGGGAGGTGCTGGCCCAGGAGGCAGAGCTCTGCTATAACCAGCTATGCTTTCTGCAGGCATCTGGGGAGCCTGTGCCGCCCTGGGACGGGGTGAGTCAGGGGCTCCCTGGATCCTTAGGCTTTCCGTTGAATTTTTGTCACCAGGGTTTCCTGAGCATCTGCTGGGTGCCAGGACAGGGAGGAGCGGAGTTGAAAACTGGGGGCAGCAGACATGAAAGTCTAACCCCCATACTGAGCCTGCTGAGAGGAAGGAACCCGTATGCAGTAGTGATCTGTTTCCCCCACTGTGTTCACCCCCACAGGGGACCTTTTTATAATCTGGCCCCTTGGAAGGTCACCTTTCCTAATCTGCACAAAGGAGCTGCCCGCTCCCCTACTTGAGCCTCAGTCACCCTGACTCTCCGATGGGAGGGGTTTGATGACCGAAGGGACATAGAAACCTCACACCTATAAGACAGCTCCTTCAACTAACTTCCAGGGCCTTCTACACGCCGGGTGCCCTGGTCTAGACCACTGCCTCCAGCGAGACCCTGCCCAGAGGACCCCCGAGGACAGCAGGAGCCTGGCTGCTGTGCATCCCAGGGTATTGAATGAGCAGCCCTCCTGCCCCAGGGGTCCCAGCACTGAGGGGAAAGCCAGCATCACCCCCTCTAGGCCGGGGACAGTCCCGGATCTGTCTCAGATCCCTGCCAAGGAGCTGGACTGCTTCATTCAGGACCACCTGAAGCCAAGCCCCCAGTTCCAGAAGCAGGTCAGCCAGGCCATGCATGTCATGTTGCACAGACTCCGTGAGAACTGTGTCCACAAGGCCTCCAGGGTCGGCAAGGTGAGTCCAGGGGCTGGAGGCATGGATGGGACCCTACTGGGGAGGAGAATGAGACCCAGCACTGCAGCTGAGGGCAGGCAGGGAAGCGGACCTCCATGGAGGGGCAGCTGCTGGCCGGAGTTATTTATTTAAGTGCATTTTTTTTTTTTTTTTTTTTTATGAAATAGGTGGGGGGGTTTTTTGTTGTTGTTTTTTTACCCATTCTTATCATAATCAGATCACTTGCCTCCTGAGCTCAAAATCTCCCAGGGTTTTAGCGATGGTCCCAGGCTATAGGATCTGGCCCTGGTCTGTCTCTGACCCTACTTACTCCATGAGGGCCTCATGGCTGCTTCTTGAAGCCCCTGGTACACAGCCACTTTGGGTTCTCAGTGTTGGCCGTTTTCCCTTTCTGGAACACTCTTCTGGATCCACTCACCCTCCCCAGCTTTAGGTCTGTGATGCAGTCCCCAGCCCACTTTTTTTAGAAGAATTTTATTTATTTATTCTTTATTTAGTTGTTCATAATGTTTGTTCCCCCAGCCCTTGCACCCAAAACCTGGGACTCAAACCCAGAGGTATGTGGCCCGCGCTCCTTCAGAGGCGATTGACCCAACCACTGCTCCATCAGCATGCACCCCAAATCCCTTTCACTGAGACCTGACTGCTCAGTTTAAAAGGGAAACCAGGGCACAACCCTATGGCTCAGTTGCTGGGCCAGGCCATCTAAAGCCAAGGATTGGAGACCTGGGGCTGGGGTGGGGGAAGAAAAAACAAATACATCGAAACCTTCTCTCCACTCCTAGCCCGCTGTCTGCTCTGTTGCCTCCTGCCACTTTCTGGAGACTAGAAAGTGTGTTGAAGAGTTAATTGTTATAGGCAAGGAAGGAAGGAAAGAAGAAGAAAGGAAGGAAGGAGGGAGGAAGGGGGGTGAACTCCTGGTGTCAGAGGATGGGTCTGAATCTTCCTTCTGCAGGGGGGCTCATTTGGCCGAGGCACCGACCTCAGGGATGGCTGTGACGCTGAGTTTGTCATCTTCTTCAACTGCTTCAAGAGCTACAAGGACCAAGAGAAACCCCACCTCCGAAGGAAGATCCTTGATGAGATGCGGGCACAACTGGAATTCCTGAGTCCAGGCCCAGTCCTCGACCTGAGCCTCAGATTTCCAAAGCAGAGCGCACCTAAGGCTTTGCAGTTCCAGCTCGTGTCCACAGCCCCGGAGAGCTGGGTGGACGTGAGCCTGCTGCCCGTCTTTGATGCCGTGGGTGAGGGCTGCCCAGCCTATCCCTTAGAGAATTAATAGAGACCTGAGGGGGACCAGGGAATGTCTAAGGGGGAGCCTGCCACCTACTTTGTGATCTCATCCCCCTGCTTCACCAAGCACTGACACCTACTTTGAGAGGCCTAAGTTGTCATCATCATCTATAACCCATAAACTATTTAGTGCTTTTAGCATCACAGCATTTTCATTATGAAACGCTTTGAGCATACATAAATCTACAGATGCCACACACCCGTGTGCCCTAATTTTGAACTAACATGTTAACAGGTCACCAGATCTGGTTGGGATTTGCCTTTAAACAAATTATATATTGTCATTTCCTGATTCTGAGTTTATTTTATGATTAGTATTCTGATATCTAGTAATCTAACTTTTTGAGCTAAATTTTAGTTTAGAAATAATCAGTCTTAATGCAGTTAAGGTCAGATTTTCCTCTAAATCCACTTTAGCTAAATCTGCACCTCCATTGCATGATGAATATTTTACGTGTAATTTCTATGCTCACTCAGATCTACATTTTTTGTACTTTTAACTATGCCATCGTCATTTGTTTTTTCCATCCATGAATATTTGGAAGTGAGGTTCCAAAGGAAAGTTTTTGCATGTTGTTTGTTTGCTTTTGGCATTGAGTTACCTTTTTCTATTTTTCAGTGTGGTCGGAAGATATGCTTTTTGTGATATCACTTCTTTGGGATTTGTTGGCCTTTCCCAGGTTTCCCATGGTTGAGAAAATGCGTCTTTCTCACTGTTGAACACAGGCTTCTTTATCGATCATTTAGATGTAACTTATGACCTTTGTTCAGTCAATATTACTTATTAATTTTTTGTTTGCTCGCTCTACCAGTTTCTAAATGGCATATCTTAAAATATGCTCGGAATGGAGATTTCTCTATTCCTCTTTGAAATTCTGGATAGCTTTGCTTTTAATATTTTGAGGCTATGTGATTGGGAACATATCATTATATTTTTATTATATTGTTCCTTTTTTCATTAATAGTCTTTATTATATCTAAAGATTCTATTTGCCTTAAGACCTTTTGTCTGATATTAATAGAGCTTCACTAGCCTCTCGTGTTTTCCTAGTATACCCTTTTCCATTCTTTTTTTTTTTTCAAGGATATGTTATTAAATTCTAAGTGTACCTCATATAGTAGCATAAAGCTAAAAGACAAAGTAGAACAAATAACAATAATAATTTAAGGACTTTCATAATATGTGTAACTAATATACCAGACACTAATAATAAGGATTATTTTCTGATTATTTTTATAGCCTATGCAAGTTAAAATTTATGAACATAGTAATTTTCCTCCCTTGCCGTTACTTATTGGTTTCCAATCCTTCTAGATTCATTTTCCTTCTTACAAAAATATATTCTCTAGTGCTTTTCCAGAAAGGATTTATGAGTAATAAGTTTTCTCAGACTTTGTCTAAAAACCTGTTTCAGTTACTTTTTCTCAGACTATCCTCTAGCCTTCTGTGTGTTGCTGATAAGTTTGCTATCAGTTTCTTTTTTTTTTTTTTTTTTAAGGAAAGGTATAGGCAGGAATGACAGTGAGCAGAGGCAGGCAGGAAAAGAGAAGAGGAAGAAGTATTTATTTGTTTTGATTTGGTTCATTTGATTTTTCTCCACAACCCTGTGATATGAACCTAGGTCCTTGGAATGAATGTGGACTGTGCTCAACCAGAGGTGGCAGACTTATCCACTATTCCACAAAGGCACCTGTCAGTTTATTTGTTTGTTGTTGTTGATGATGATGGTGGTGGTGGGTGTGTATGTGCATTTTCCTCTTGGGTAGTGTCTAAGACGACTAAAAAGGTAGCCTTTGTCCATAGTTTCTTCAGTTTCTGATATGCCTGTACATGGATTTCTTTTTATTTATACTCTTTGGAATTTGTTGTGTTTTCTGAATCTGGGAGCAGAATTCTTCCTTTCATTTTACGAAAGTGCTTCCAATATTTCTCTGAAGTGTGCCTCTGCCCCATTCTCCCTTTATCCCCTTCTGGAACTTCTAAGAAGTGGGGTCTCCCTTCTCACACCTGTGCCTCTCTCATGATCACATCCCTTTCTCTCTCAGGGCTGCCTGTTCGCAACTGCTCAAACCTCTCTTCAAATGTGTTCCTTCTGATTCCTGTCCTCAATTCTTTTTAAATTTCAGTGACTTTATTTTACATGTCTAGGACTTCTCTTTGGCTATTTCTCGCATCAGTCAATTATTTGTTCCCTGGCTCTTAATCTTTCATTCTGGCTTCCCGAACTTTCAGCTCTCGGATCGCCCTGCTTTCTCAGATTCTTCAGTGGCTGATTCTTCTGTTTTGGGCGCTACCTGACTCTCCCCCTCGTGGCGCGTTGTCTGCTTGTGTGGTTTGTAATTTTCTTTTGGGAACTCAACTTCAGGACATCAGGAACTTTTCCTTCCTTTTCCTGTGGAAGTTCCTTCTGCTCAGGATTGGAGAAATAGCACCAGAGAACCAAGTTTTCGGTTTTTTGCTTTCAGGGAGAGTTTTACTAAGTCCCAGGTCACTTACACATTAATTGAATCGCCTGAGACTTCCTCACCATGCCCATACTGTCAATTTGGAAACCAAACCCACATCTAGCATAGAACTGGAAACTCAGTTCCTTCCTCCTCCCGCTCAGAACCCAGCAGCCAGATGCTAGTGAGTGGCCTTCCCTGGAGAAGCCATCTATCCCAGACTGCCGTCCTATGAAAAAGAGGGATGGGACTCAATGCCAGCTCTCTCCCTCGGTTTCCTCTTCTTGGAGAAACGTGTTTATTGAGCATTGTTCTACTTTGCATGTAGATTGCATTTGCTTCTTACAAACAGCCTGTGAAACAGGTGCTATTTATCGTCCCCCTTGTACAGACGAGGAAACAAGATCCAAAGTGAGGTCACATAACCAGGGTTTGAATCCAGGCCTCTCTGTCTCCAAAGCTCATTCCTTTCACCACTCTGTTACACAGCTTGCCGGGGTCAAGGTTATCCACTTCACTGAGTTACCGAGTGGATGAGTAGAAATTACTCAAAAGCATCCAGCACAGAGTTGGTGCTTTAAAAAATTAGTTCTCATTGTTATTCTGTATTATATAGTGTGTTATTGATTTCACTGTAATTAATGTTAACATTTGCATGAGGGCAGTGTTGGAAAAGGTGCTTTCTCCGATTAGAATTTGGCACTCTGTGTTTCCAATGTCCACAGGCCAGCGCAGCTCTGGGACCAAACCTGATCCCCAGGTCTACTTGACCCTCCTTGACAGCTGCCGCCGGGAGGGCGAGTACGCAGCTTGCTTCTCAGAGCTTCGGAGGAACTTTGTGAACATTCGCCCACCCAAGCTGAAGAACCTGATCCTGCTTGTGAAGCACTGGTACCGCCAGGTGAGGCTCCTCCCGCTTGGCTCCTCCCAGGCAACAGTTGCTGTCATGGCAACTGCCTCTGCCAATCATTTTCTGCCCTGTGCAGCCATAATCCCTCCTCCACTTCTTATTGGTCATCCCAAGTGGAAGGACCACCTTTTTCATCCTCTGTCTGGGCAGACCAGGAGCCCCTGTATGAAAGAGTTTTTTCACTCTCCCGCCCCAAATGCTCTTTTCCTGTGACTGGGATTCAGGTTTCTCTCTAGCCCATCTGTTTTTCCTTTCTCCACACACTGGGTATGCTCCCCTTGTTCTTTCTCACCTCTCCATTTTCACTTATGTGCTTCCCCTAATCACCATCTTCTTAATGAGTTGTAGTGAATCCTGAACATCCTCAGAGCTCCCTCACCGACACTTCTCTGAATGCCAAATCACAGTCATACCCTCATTCATTCAACAAACACCTGCAATTGCTAACCATTGTGATGGACGTTGGGATGCCAAGGGGAATATAGTACAGCCCGGTTCCTAGATAGCCACCCCACACACCTTTTCCAGGAAGGCTCCAGGCAAAGACCAAGTCTCAGCTTCCCAGTTTCACTGTGTGACCTTGGAAAAGTCCCTACTTACCTCAGGACCTGGAAAGTGAGAAGTGTGAGTCAGGTCATATCCAAGGGTCTATTTTTCCTGGATTTTGTTGTCTGTATTTCTCTCCTCTGAGTGCTTAGGGCCATACTTAGCACACAGTAGGTGCTCACTTCCACTGATTTTTTTATTGGCTTTGGGGGACACAGGTCACAGCTCAGAACCCAGGAGAGCAGCCAGCTGATGCCACTCTGCCTCCGGCCTACGCCCTGGAGCTGCTGACCATCTTCGCCTGGGAGCAGGGTTGTGGGGAGGACTATTTCGACATGGCCCAAGGCCTGATGACTGTCCTAGAGCTTGTTCAGCAGCACCAGAAGCTCTGTGTCTACTGGACAGTCAACTATGGTTTGGAGGATCCAGTTCTGAGAACACACCTTCTTGGACAGCTTCGGAAACCCAGGTGCACACCCTTCCCCTACCCCCTGCTTCCGTCACCCTTCTCCTCCCCCAGCATCACCCTGGAGTCCTGTACCCAGGAGGGACCCAGGATGGCATCTGAGTCCTCCAGCCCTACTCCTTACTCTACTTCCTTCTGGAGTCTTTGCTGAGGAAATGAGGATACAGGAGCCTCAAAGGAAGTGAGGGCCATTATTAGCACATTGAAAGACCTTTTCTCAAAGTAAGGGGCTGCCTTCTAGCTTTCTGATCAAGGCAGCCAGGCAAAGGCCTCCCATGCTTGGGGGAGATTGGACCCACCCTAAGATTCTAACTATCTTCTTCTTATCCCTGGCCCCCAATCCTCTTCCTAGTCCTTTTCAGCCCCCTGCTCCTACACTGATTCCCACCTCCCCCACCTCTCTGCCCATTCACTACCTGCAGACCTCTGATCCTCGACCCTGCTGACCCCACCTGGAACGTGGCCCAGGGCAGCTGGAAGTTGCTGGCCCAGGAAGCAGCAGCCCTGGAGACACGGGCCTGCTTTAAGAGCAGGGAAGGGGTGCTGGTGCAGCGCTGGGACGTGATGGTAAGAAGTGGGTCCCTGGGGGCAGAGCCTTCCTACGTCCCCTCTGGGGCACATGTCCCCAGCTGCTAGTGTGCTGACTGCAGAAGCCGTGTAGCTGAGACACAGACCGTTTCACCCCAGCCAGTGCCTGAGTGGCACGAGGACAAAGGGCCCACCTCCTTCAAAGGCAGGGCCAACTCTGTGTGCAGTTCATGTTCCAGAGCTGCACAAGGGGCAGGGAATAGCTTCTCCACTGAAGCCCCAAACCTCACTTGGCCCCATGCTGCCCTCTTCCGCTTCTCTTACACCCCTTCTCCAGTTAGAAGGATCAAGCACCAGGATTCCCATCATAGGATCTGCTTTAGGGGGACCCCGCTCAAGATGACGCGATGTGATGGCTGGCCTTTGCTACTTGGCACAGGCTCTCGTGGCCAGTGCTGACACTCAAGACAATCCAGTGAGGCCTGGGCCTCATTGTCACCACCTTTAAGATGGGGACACTGAGAATTCATGTTGGTGGAGCCAGAACTTGAACTCAGGTCCCTCTGATGCTTCTTCAAGGACCTGCCAACCAGCTGGGAAGGAAAAGGAGCTAGGGGTCTAGGGGGAGTCCTGTCTCCCCAAGAAATCAGGGGCAGGGTCTGGGAGTTAATTGGGGTCCTACCTGAGTTGTCTCTGCAGCCTGCCCTCCTTTACCAAACCCCAGCCGGGGACCTCGACAAGTTCATCATTGAGTTTCTCCAGCCTAATCGCCAGTTCCTGCATCAGGTGAACAAGGCTGTTGATACCATCTGCTCATTCCTGAGGGAAAATTGCTTCCAGAATTCTGCCATCAAAGTGCTCAAGGTGGTCAAGGTGAGTCTCCAGAGAGCTGTGGATAAGGAGGGCCCTGCAGGTTGGTGCTACTCACCCCTTCCCCCCGACACCCCGGGCCTAGGCCAGGCCTGACTCACTTCTGGGACCCGTACAGGGACTAACACAAGACCAAGCTTAGAAGAGAAACCAGAATGTGTTTATGAGGTGATGGCAGAGGTCAGGCGCAGATGTGCCTAACAACTCTCCTTTCATGTCATGACCAATCATGACAGCCAACTCAAAAAAAACAACAGGAGGAATACATTGACTGATGTCAGTGGAAAGCCCCAGAGGAGATCCACCTTCAGGCACAGTTAGATCAAGAAACCCATACAGGGTCTTCAGGACTCAGCATTTCTTCCCACCTCTCAGCTGTATCTTCTTCTGCCTTAGACAGGTTTTTTCCATATGGTGTTTCTGAGCAACCTTAAGGTTTAAGTAAGAGGAAATATCTTCTCAAATAAAAGTATTGGAAGGGGGGTCTCACTGGCTTGGCTTGGGTTACATACCCATCCTCAACCAATCACTGGGGGTGGCGAGACTTTGTGCTTTGACTGTCCCAGCCTGGGTTATTTGATGGATTCAGCTGCAAGTGGACATCATGCACTGAAAGTGGAAGAGGAGCAATTGCCTGAAAGAAAACCAGAACACTGATTCTGGAAGGTGGAATGGGGGTGTGCACAAAATCACATAATCACATTATCCGCTGCACCAGATCTGACTTCAATTCATGACTAGAGAGTCCCAGTAAGACCCAGATCAGCTCTGGAAAGAGCATTAGCCTAGAGCCCAGTGAAAAGCTCCAGGCCTGGTGATTTACTGTGTTACCCCAGGCAAATACCTTCCCCTCTCTGACCCTTGTCTTCTCATCTGTAACACTCAAGGAAGGTAGACTGGCTGTTTGCCTTCAACCATGGCTTCACTAGAATCATAAGGAAGATTTTAAAAAACGGCTTCATGCTTGTACACCATCCCAGCAAATTAAATCACACTTCCAGGGTCATTTTTTAAAACCCTGGGACAGACCACAGGCCTAGAAATTTATTTCTCAAATCCTTTCTAGCCCCCAAACATGATGGAATGAGAATTTTTCCACTTGTTGAAGGCTTTAAACATAGGTCTTGCACATTTCTTTCTGTCACACCCATGGTACCAATCAAACATGTCAGACAGAGAAGTGAAGTGATTTGCCCGAGGCCACACAGCAGGTTCCTAACTCAGCCTCCAGAGCCCACAGACTCCAGCAGGAGCACATCAGGCAGGTTCCAGTACATCAGAGTTCATGTCAGATCCAGCCACCTGCCATGTCCTCCCCAGGGTGGCTCTTCAGCCAAAGGCACAGCTCTGCAGGGCCGCTCAGATGCCGACCTGGTGGTGTTCCTCAGCTGCTTCAGTCAGTTCACAGAGCAAGGGATCAGGCGGGCTGAGATCATCTCGGAGATCCGAGCCCAGCTGGAGGCATGTCAGCAGGAGCAGCAGTTCGAGATCAAGTTTGAAATCAACAAGCAGGAGAATCCCCGCGTGCTGAGCTTCTCGCTGACGTCCCAAATACTACAGAACCAGAGCGTGGACTTTGATGTGCTGCCAGCCTTTGACGCCCTAGGTGAGGTGCCAGGAGGAGACCTGCGATGGGGAAAAGTGACGCAGGGCCGCCAGGGACAGTTGTGGAGCTTGTGTGTCACACGGCGAGGCCACGCCTGCTCACATCGCAGCATGATAGATGGGTCTGTCTAGGACGCCTGTCCCACAGAGAGCCTGGAGAAAGGTGCTCGTTTTCCTAACTTGCACAGAGGTTCTCTCTCTGCTGACAGTGGCCCTGAGCTGAGTTCTTGTCCCAGCAAGTCCACCACCATCCTGGATGACCTTGAACAAGAGACTGTTCTACTTTGAGTCCCCATGTCTTTATCTGTCCATGAGGACATGAAACTATGTGACTGCCTCCCTGGTTTGAGTGTTTTCTGCCTCCTCCTGCACCGGCCACAGACCCTTTCAAGCAGTCCATTCAATAAATGCACCTCCTACCTGCCCAACACCCCAGGCACCGGGCACACATCTCTCCCTGTCTTTTCAGTTCTGAGTTTGGACGGGACAGTGTGCCGATGAGGAAACCTTCTGTATCTCAGTGTATCTGCTGCCTGAGTTTGGGGAAACAAGTAGCCAGGGAGGAATTCCTCCTGAAGTGGTCTGAATCTGTTTGTCCCTGACTTCTCAGAGCGACAGTCATGGAAGCAGGCAGGTGCGTTCAGCTCTTGCCACCCACCACTCTTGCCTGCGAGAGGAGCTAAGACCTGGGCTCGCCTTCTGTTAGAGCGTTGGGAGCCCTTAAAGGCAAGCAAGCCCCCACTGAGACATTTCAGGTGACAGGTGAACAACTGGACTGAAGGAAGAGAGAGGGAATGAGACGCTCATCATGGTTTCATTGTGATCCACCAGAAAACACACACGGTTCCCCACGGGCCCCAGACCAGCCGCAGGGACGCACCCCAGAAGGAGCCCTCCCAGTCCCTTCTCGGTTGGCCCCACTGAGTCCTGGAGATGGAGAACTTCCTTCTTCCTCTCCTCCCCTGGCTCCAGGCCTGGTGTCCGGCAAAACGTCCCTGTCTCCTGTCTATGTGGACCTCATCAACAGCTACAACAACGCGGGCGAGTTCTCCACCTGCTTCACGGCGCTGCAGCGGGACTTCATCCTGTCACGCCCCACCAAGCTGAAGAGCCTGATTCGCCTGGTGAAGCACTGGTACCAGCAGGTTCGGTACAGGGACGGGCCACCCCTTGGGGGCCCCCCTTCGGCTCAGCCTCCACAGCACTGGCCCAGCCTGGCCCCTGGGCTGGTGGAGCAGCAGGAGGCCTCTTTCCTAGCTGGGGGCTTAGTTATCTGCACAGAGGGCAGACTGAGGAGCGCTTGAAAGCTGGGGTGGGTTAACCAACTCCAAAGGGTCCCCCTGTACCTTTTTATTCCCATATGGACCAACACACCTTCTTTCTCTTCGTCCCCAAGTGCAACAAAATGCCTAAAGGGAGAGGATCGCTGCCCCCCCAGTATGGGCTGGAGCTCCTGACAGTGTATGCCTGGGAGCAGGGCCAGCAGAACTCCCGGTTCAACATGGCCGAGGGCTTCCGCACCGTCCTGGAGCTGGTCAGCCAGTACCGCCAGCTCTGTGTCTACTGGACCGTCAACTATGACACAGAGAACAAGACCATCAGAGACTTCCTGAAGCAGCAGCTCCAGAAACCCAGGTGCAACCCCGCCACCACGTCCTAGAGTCCCAGATCAGGGGTTGCCCACCCCCAAAGGCACACAGCAGAGATGAGAAAATCCTCTTTCTAGAACAGAAAGTGATAGATATCCTTAACACCTAAGAGCCAGATTATCACTGGGGTTGCCAGATAAAATGCAAGACTCCAGGTTAAATATGAATGTCAGATAAACAATAACTTTTAGTATAAGTCTTTCCTATACCAAAATAGGGTTCCAATTAATGCTAAAAAAAAAAAAAAAATTTAAACCAACAACAAATTTCCTCACTGTTTATCCAAATGTGAAGTTTCACTGGGCATCCTTTACTTGTTTCTATTAAATCTGGCAACCTTACCTGTGAGGTTTATGTAACCCTGTCAGGTTACATAAACATGTCTCATTCCTTGGGATCTCACCTACCTCTGAAATGGTACCAACATAGCAGACATGCTTTAAGAAATTCACGATGCATCTTCAGTCAGGAAGTAATGGCTGTTTAGAGTGATGTGCCAAAAAAGACTGAGTTTGTGGTTTGGCTCAGCTGAAAAGAGTAGCCTACTCTGTTAGGGGCACTTACCATGGGTGCAGGAAGGGAGAATGATGCAGTGCTGTGATTGATTAGCAATGCCTGTTATGCATGTAGAAGGGCTAAGATGGCCTGAGCTCTGTGGTTGATAAGTCATGTCTGTCCTGGTTGCAAAGGGGAAGATTCACCCCTTGGGCAGCTTAGTTTCTATTCCTGCCCTGAAGGGTGTTTCTGGAACACAGAGGCGTCTCTGTTGCTGCAAGACAGAGTGCTGGGTGAGGGAGGAGGCAAGACCAACTAATCCCATAGGCAAGCACCTAGAAGCTTCCAGGACTCAGACTGACCCTGGATTTACAGGCCCATCATCTTGGATCCAGCTGACCCCACTGGAAACCTGGGCCACAATGCCCGCTGGGACCTGCTGGCCAAGGAGGCTGCAGCCTGCATGTCTGCCCTGTGCTGCATGGACAGAGATGGCACCCCCATTCAACCGTGGCCCGTGAGGGTGAGCTGTGTCGCAACAGGAAGCACCCTTTGTTGAGGACAGTGTGGTTGGGGGGTGGCACGGCCTAGTCAGGGCCCAAGTGTGCCCTGTGCCTCCATGTTCCGTCTGTCCACGTGTCTCAGCTTCTCCAGGGGGGAAGGGTAATCAACATCTTCTGACCCTTCCTTCCAGGCTGCTGTGTGAAGTCCAGAAAATCAGTCATCACACCAGATGGGCACCAGCCCTTAGCGTGGGGAGACTCAGGATTACCTGCCAGATATGTGTGTGTGTGTGTGTGTGTGAGAGAGAGAGAGAGAGAGAGAGAGAGAGAGAGACAGACAGACAGACAGACAGACAGACAGAGAGACAGAGAGACAGAGAGAGAGAGAGAGACAGACAGACAGACAGACAGAGAGACAGAGAGAGAGAGAGAGAGAGAGAGAGAGACAGACAGACAGACAGACAGAGAGAGAGAGAGAGAGAGAGAGATTGATTCAGTGAGTCCACTCTCCTCCTCTCCCAACCGATATCCCTGCTCCCAGGCCTGCCCTCTCCTCCAAGCAGCCTACTCTGCTTACCCCACCCAGCTGAGTGTCATCAAATACCCCAGGTATCAGATGACCACTCCCCAGACCCAAACACTCTCCTGGCTTCTCTGGTCTGTACACTGGAGTCAGACTCCCTAGGTTGATATCGGCCTGGGTTTTCAGCTTCTGCATCCCGCCATGACTCTCGCTGCTCAAACAGCTATTGCTGCTTCCACACTGCATCCCATGACTGCCTAGAATGTCCTCCTCCCTGCCCGTCAATGGCAGTGCACATTCTTCCTTCTGCTGAAACCCATCCCTGACTCCCAGGAGCCTCTTTCCCCAATCCAAGATCTTCTCACAGAGATGGCAGAGTTTTCACCTCATTTGTTAGCCGTAGTCTCTTGGTAGTGGCTTCCTGGAACCCTGTATTCTGAAGGACTCTGAAGGATGTTTAGCTGAGAAGTTGACCTAATCAGTTAGTGATGTCTGCCATGGCTGCTGTAAGGAAAATGATGACATACGTGCAATGATTGATTAGTGATGCCTGGCCTGGATGTTGGAAGGATAAGATGCTCACGGGCCTGTGTCTGGGCTGTTGAAGAACTTTCTGAACTGAGCCAGTAGCAGGATAGCATGCCTGGATTGGCTAACTTTGTCTGCCACAGACGCAGATAGAGGGAGCTGGGACATGCATGCTATTTGGTCCCACTCATCAGAGACCTTCCTGTTGTATCCAGTCTGCATATCTGTTCATCTTGAATTTGTATCATGTTCCCGCCTTCTTTCTTGACCTGCTGAAATGCCACCCACGTGATTCTGAGTTCCCAGAGCCAAGACCTGGGGCCCACACCCACACCACAGTGCTCAGCCTGTTTCCCTCCACCCTAAAAAAGAAATCTCCCAGCCCCAGCCAGGAGGCACGACTGTCCACAGCAGTGTCCCCCTGAGTCAAGAGAACAGAAAATACTCTCGGAACAGTAAGCAGAAAGGGATTCCTTCTAAATGTCCAGGTGGACTGGAAAAGCAGTTGGTGTCGAGATTTCACCCGTGGCTCAGTGCAAGGTCATGAGGCTGCTGCTGCTCCTGCCTACACCCCCCAGCTCCCCTGCCTCACCCACATGGCCGGGGGCAGACCTGGGAGCACGGACCCTGCAGCCACAAACACCTGTCAGGACCCGTGGCGCTGCCTCCCTCCCTCAGCACAATCTGCCTGCAGCCAGACTCTGCCTGCAGGAGTCTGGAAGTGAACGTTTCCTCTCCCAGCGCCTGTAGCACAGGGGAGATGGGTGTTAGTGCAAGGGGCCGTGTGGGGCATGGCATCCCCAGCACCTGTGCTCTGAGCATGCTGGGTGGATGAGGGGGCAGTCCATCCCAGAGGGGAGGACCCCAAGACAAGGAGCCTCTATGCAGCCCCCCTGCCCTGAGTGTCTTTGACAGCCTGACCCTCTGAGCACTGCTGGCCACGCTGGCCAGGTCCCGCCCGAGCACATCGCTGCTGCTGGCAAAGCCCCGCAGACAGGGTGGCTTAAAACAATGGAAACGTGTCTCTCTGTTCGGTGCCCTCATGGACGGGCAGACTTCTTTTGGGTTACAGATGTCTCTTACTTTTAAAAGAAAGTGCAGGCAGGAATGAAGGAAGAAGGCAGGCAGGCAGGAAGAGAAAGAAGGAAGAAGCACTTTCATGTATTTTTATTTTAGTTGTGAAGCAGGGAACTAAAAGACTTTAGTTCACATCCTCATCTCACAAAGCTCAGCCCTGAGACCCAGGGACGTTTACAACTCTGGCTGCAGGGGCTCCCTGCTCGTAAAACACCTTAGACGATAAATTTAAGTTGGCGGCTCTCTCTCTGCTTCTGTGCCACCCCGGACACCTTAAAGTTGATATAGGGGTGTTTCTGGTGGGTTGTAAAAGAGGGGTTTCAGATAACAAGAAAATGCTAAAAATGTTAGGTACATGGGAAGCCGATTTCATGCCAAGAATTATTAACAGCCTTTGCTCTCTGTGCCACTCTGTGTGCCTGTAGAAGCCCTGAGCAGTTTGTTTTCGGGACCGCTGTGATTTGAGCTATTACCCGCCATGATCACCGGCTGAATAAAACTCCTGTAAAAGAATTCAGTCTCCAAAACGTTTCTTTGATCTTGCCTGGCACTTTGCAACAGTTGTACATCTTGGCTGTTCCCTCACCCCCATCCCGGCCTCAGGGCACGAACCCGGGTCCTTGGGATGTACATGGACTGCACTCTTAGCCGGAGGCGGCAGACCTAACTGCTACTCCACCAGGGTGCCCTGCAGAGTTCTCTTTGTATTCCCACGTGGTAGGAGAGCTAGCCGGCCCTCTGGCCACCCCTTGTAAATGGGCACTAATCTCTTTCATAAGAGCTCCCTCCTCATGACCCAGTCACCTCCCCAAGCCCCTGCCTCCTGAAACCATCACACCATCACACTGGGAGTACGGATTCAACATACAAATTGCGGGGGGCGGTCACAAACATTCCATCCATTGTAGGGACATGGGTGTGGGGGGTGCCTGGGGATGAGGATGAGTCTCTCTTTCCTTGTCATTCTTGGACCACCTCAGAGCCATTCATCTGCCTCACCTGGGGCCAGCCCTCTGCCCACTTCAGCTCAGCCCACAGGGACTGGAGGGGGTGAGGGCTCAGGCAGAGCTCATGGTGCCTGTGCCATATTGCTGTCCCACCCCTCTGCCACCTGTTCTTACTGACGAACAGATGCAGAGGCACCAGGGGTGATCAAAAAGTCTTAGACTCACCTTCTCAACTGGCTTGGAATCTAGGGCTAGACTTCTTGCGACCCAAGTCATAGTTTGGGCTTGGCCCTGACTGCTGCCAAGAACCAAAGGCAAACACAAGAAGCAGAGGCCTGCCCAGCCCAGGACCTAGCAGCTCGGGACCTCTGAACTGGGCATTTCAAACTGGAGGTTCTCATCCTCGAGGGCTGGGTGATGGGTCGGTGACTCCCATCCCGCCCTCAATTCTAGGCCTCCTCTTTGAAATCGGCTCTAGACTTAGGGCAATTGTGAGATGGTGGGGAATGACAGCACAGGCACAAGGGACCCGAGACGGGGCTGGCAGGGGGCCTGGCAGAGAGGAAGTCTTGCTGCTCTGAACGGGGCGTGCTTTCCTGGCAATGTCCCCTGGTGTTGGCGCAGATACTTCTCTGCAACTTGGGGACTTCCTGACACAGCCACCCCTTTGGACAGATGTCAGTCTCCCTGCTTGAATTATACCTTTTCGCAATCGCCCTAATGCACCCACGTGTGCGGTTCTCTGGAACTGGAGAAGCTGATGGTTCTGATGCGGAAAAGGCTAGGAAGAGGCAGAAAAAAAGAAACATCCCAGGAAGCCTACAGGATGCAAACAGCGGAGAAACTAGAGGAATGATTTTCATAGCGCTGAGGGAGTGAGAAGATTGAAAAAGCTAAATGAATTCCGTTCTCAGCTGTCAGCTCAGCCAGAGAGCAGGAGGCGCTCCCTGGGGGCCTGTGAGCGGGGCTCGCACCCCTCAGCCAGAAGGCAGAGAAGATAGAGCGAGGCCCTTAGTCCCACATGGAATTGCAAGACATGCACAGCTCCAAGTAGAGTGTTTTTAAATGTTTTCATTGAATGTTTACGAGTATGAGCTATCATTTATGTACCGTCACCGTTACCCTCTGAAGGTGTCCATTCAGAATAGCATATTCATGTTCATACGTCCTCAACTCACAAGAGAGCCAAACTGCAAGATGTCTCCACTCCACAACATTGTCAAGACACCAAATAGGCTCCTGAAGCCATGGACGGTCTCTCCTGCCCCCTCTCCCCCAGACCCTGGAAAGCACTAGTCTGCTTCCTGTCTCTGTTCCAGACATTTCCTAAGTGGGCCCTTGGGTCTGACTGCTTTCCCTTGGTGTCTTGGTTTGCAGGTTCATCCACGTGGCAGCTGGGTCAGTACCGTGTTCCTTTTCGTGACTGAGTAATAGTCCGGGGTCCGGCTGGACCACATGTTGTTCATCCACTGAGGGCCGTTGGGGTGGTCTCCACTTTTCGGCTACTGTAAATAACACTGCTGTGGGCGTCCGCGGACAAGCTGGTGTGTGCACGCTGATTTTCATCTCTTTTGTTTGGGGTATGCGCCTAGGAGTGGAATTGCTGGCTCACATTTGAGGAAACTCCTAAGCATTTTCTACAATAGATGCATTGTTTACACTCCCACCAATGAGGAACGGGGCTCCAGTTCCTCCACAACCTCGCCATGCTTGTTACTGGCCTTCCTTGTGTTATAGCCATCTTCATGCGAGTTAAGGAGTTACATACTCTCAAAATGCCTCAGGTCTGCTAAGAGGACAGGACCCTTCTTAGGAGAGAATGGGGCCTTGAACATAGACTGGGGACACCAGCACGAAGCCTGGAATTCTCAAGCCCCAGATTCCTCTGAACCCTCAGAGCTGCAGAAATAGCCCTCCCACCCTCCCTGTGAAAAGCTAGCATCCACCACACTTGGATGGAGAACTTGCCGAGGCCTCTTCTTAAGACCGCCACCACACACAAAGATCTACGCCCACCACCCCTCCCACCCACTAGACCGATGACTTGGGCTAAGTCTCTGCATAACCCACCTAGGGACCAGCTGGGTCAGACAGGAAAAGGGGGCCCATATCCCAAGTAACCATGAGACCCCGCTAGCATGTCCTGCAAAAGTCAGGTAGGCTGTGTGGGCATGGACCAGAGGGGTGCTCGGTGCAGGGTCTGCCTGGAAGAGGCAGAGCAGGAGTTGGCTGACTTGGAAGTCCTGTCCCGAAACTCAGGGCTTCACACTTTGGCAACGGATTCCAGGGGAAGTTTTGAACTTGCTGCTGAGACGACTCCTAGAGAAGAGGTAGCTGTGCTGGTGAGATCAGCACTGATCTGGCCTGAGTGGCGCGGGTGGGAGAAGAGTGGGAGACAGACAGGGTGCATGTGCTATGGAAGGCCAGGAGCATGCCCTTGAGTCTCTCCGGTGGGAGAGCAGGGAGCGAGCCTTTCCGGAGGCCTGCAAAGATGCAATGAGGGACCTAGCATCCCTTTGGAGCTGGGGTGGCCCCTCCGCAGGAGATGCCATCACAGGCTCTGTCACCGGGATGGTAGGACCAGGAATGATATTTGTCCCCTCAGTGGACACTTTCCTGTGAGTGCTGGTTAAGGGGCAGCGAGGAGGCCATGACACAGAGCTGGCATCCCTAGACACCAAACAGCAAGAAGGATCTGCAACGTTGCATACTTCAAGGGCTGTGGCGAGGGCCCTGCAGGGCAGAAAAAGTCATCATCCCTTCCCCATGATTTCCTGCAAGCCACCCCTGACACATGATGACTGTCACACATGACCCTCGAGTAGGGGGAGGGGGTGCTAGGAAGACTAGCCATGGAGTAACGGCACCTGCCACCCCTCGCTGTGTGTCCCCGCCAGTCCCCTCTCTGGGTCTCTCTGCCCTGGCCACTCTGAGTGGATCCAAGATCCCAGGCCACTGGGAACTGGGGAAAGGGAGAGAACCTCAGAAGACAGACTTCTGTTCGCCCTCTGCCCTCCTAAGTCCTTACACGGGTGGGGGAGGGGAGGAACTAAAGTGGCAGGTGGGCCCAAGGACACCCCTGGTGAGTGTCACGCCCTCCCATTCGCTGGGCTCCTGCTCAGAGAGGCAGCCTGTCTGGCCCAGGACCCTCCTCAGACTGCAGATTGGCCAGAGCTCTCTGGAGGGCAGGCTCCCTGGAAGCAGTTTCGGTTTCCTGCTCTGGGAGTGACTCAGTGTCCTCCAGTTCTGCCTGCAGCTGCTGCCCCAGGAGCCAGCAGCCCAAGCATGGGGAACTGGGTGTCCCTTGCCTGCTCATCCAGTCCTCCCTGCAGGCCTTTGCAGAATGTGAGACGCAGATCGAAGAGACCGTCAAGGCTGTGTGTGCTGTCCTGCAGAAAGCTCCGACACTGTCCCTGGAGAGAGCGGTGACCATTGTGAGTGCAGGCTGGGGTCAGGGCTCTGGGAACTGAAGAGTCCACACATGGGTGAAGGCGCGCCTGGGTCCTGGGTGCACAGGACGTCAGTGCGTCCTCCCCACACGCACAGGAGACAGCGAGATGTGGGAACCGGTTTAAGAGCATGACTAGCGAGCCAGCGCTGCCCCTTATTCCCGTGTGGCCTGAGCATGTTGTTTAATCTCTCCGTGCCTCAGTCTCTGTGTCTGTAAAATGGGAGCGGAAAGATACCCAGGTGGAAGTGCTGTGAGACTCGGGTGTATGTTCTAGCGCATCGCTAGGACTCCATCAATTCGCTCTGATCACTCACTGCTCTTTCTGTGCTCCCCATTTCACAGAGCAGTAGACTGAGGCATAGGGCTTCCATAAGTCTCCCCAGGAGTTCTGTAGCTTCTCAACAGCAAGGGGCTGGGGGTTCTCACCAATTAGAAATGTTGGGTTCTTTTGGCACAATCCCAGGCCTGAGGCTGAAACTTCTGGACCTCTAGGGAAGCAAGGGCCGTGGGAAGGTGCCAAGACCCCCCCCCAGTGGGGAGGGGCGCAGAGAGCTGACGGCCCCCCACTCTCACCAAGCTCCCACTTCCCTGTGGTCACAGTGCCTTCTGGCCTCTGCCCTCCCCCACACCCAGAGCCCCTCAGTAAAGACACGGGGCCCTGTGTTGTGCCCCCGCCTGGGGCCAGAGGAGGAAACTGAGAAACAGGGACGTGACTTCAGAAGCACCTCAGGCCTGGGCTTTAAGCCAGGTGGGAAGCTCGCACCCTGACCTACTCTCTGGACATTTTGCTCCTTTTCTAGTTGATGTATGACACACAAAAAGCACAGAGACGCTCCTGTGCAGCCTGATGGATGGCCACCAAGCACATCCAGATGGAGACAAGAATTGTTCCCTGGACCCGCCATCAGATCCCTGCCCCAAGACCCACACCTGCTCTCCAGACTTCTAATAGTTCGGCCTATTGCCAGGTTTTTAAACTTGGTGTGAATGGAAAGCAACCAATCAGGCGGCCCATTCGGAACCCCGGGGTTTCCCGGGGCGTGGGTCGTTGGCTCTGGGAGCGGAACCGTCCGGGGTAGACCAGGAGGGCGGGTCCCCGAAGACAGATGAGATGAGCGTGGTGCGGCTTTCGCGCGTGGGTTCTCGGACCAGCCTGTGTGTGCCGCTGATGCTGTTGGTCTCAGGTGGTGTCTCGATCTCGTCTTGGTGTTGAAATATTCCACTGTATGCTCTTGGTCTTTGCCATTAGTGATGGCGTTGAGCTGCCTCCCGTTTGAGGCTTGTAGGAAGAGGGCTGCTGTGTGCATCCGGATTCAGGTCTCTGGGCGCGCGCACGGGCACCTGCAGTCCTTTTCTTTTTTTAACATTTTTATTTCAGTCCTTGTTCATCCCTGGTCTTTCACCTCTGCCCCAGGTCTTGAACCAGGTCCTTGGGCTTGACATGGTCTGCAACCAGCGTCCCAGCCCCCCACCACCACGGAACGCCCCCTGCCATCCATTCTGAAGACTATGATGACATCTCCCCCTAGGGTCCAGAGTCTCACATCTGTGTCTCTATCGCTGGCATGGTGGCTCCTATGGACGGAAGACAGTCCTCAGGGGCAACTCCAGTGGGACCCTTGTCATCTTTGTCAGTCACCTTGAGCAATTCCAGGACCAGAAGAAAAGCCAAGATGAAACCCTCTATGAAATCCACAAGCAACTGAAATACTGTCAACGCTGGAGGAAGCTGGCCGCCAACATGGACGTGCAGATGTCCAACAACCAACAACCTCCGGCTCTTCGCGAAGTGGCAGAGTGTCACCTTCAAGGTGCTGCCTGCCTTCAACCCTCTAGGTGAGCACTCCCTGGTGTCAGGGGTGCAGGTCTGGAGAGGCGCTCAGGGAGCAAGGACAGAGAAAGGGGAGGTAGGCAGCCGGGGGTCCTGTAGGCTGAGGAGGGATGGATTCCCCTGGAGCTTCCAGCACGGGGAGCGTGAGACCTCCAAGAGGGTGGTCCCTCCTGTCCCACGCTCATGTTCTTTAGATCTGCTCCTCATCCCTGAATGACTTTGGAGAAAATGCTCTGTGCTCCAGAGCTGAGCTGCTCACACTGGGAGCCTGGTTAAAATGCACATTCTGACTCAGAGGGCAGGGCCCACGAGTCCAGATTTCTGCCCAGCATGATGGTTCACAAAGCACACCTGGGGATGGAGGTCAGATTCACTGTTGGTTAGAGGAAGAGGATGGGGCAGTCGTGTAGGAAAAGGTTAGCAGGGGAAGACATTTAGTCTGCTTTCCAACCAGGTCAACATCAGGACAGTGACCCTCCATGGTGACTCTCTGTCAGAGCTCGAGGAATGCCTCATCTCCTCCTCCTGTCTCCCCGAGACCTGCCCGCCTCTTTTCTTGGCAAATATCTCCACCATCCTGTTTAGCTCTTAAACCTGGGTTGTATCACTTCCTCCCATCTCCACAACCCATCGTTATGTCCAGTCAGTTCTGCCTGCCTTGCTCCTGAATCTGCTTCCTTTCTCTTCCTTTTCCACTGCTTCTTCCCTAGTCACAGCCACCATCGGGACTGAGCTATGTCAGTAGCCTCCTAGTTGTTTCCCTACATTTTCTCTCACTCCACTCTGCAACCAGGATGCACTCTTCCCATGGCTTTGTCACACACCGAGCACTGAGCCCAGCTTTCCATTGCACTTAGGATCAGGGGGAAACTTGTCTGCAGGACAGACAGAACTTTACTGATGTTGTAGTCCTTGTTGACTTAGCCCCCCAACATCTCCGCTCCCCACCAACTAACGCGGTGTTCCAGCCTCTCTCAGCTTCACCGAGTAACTCGGATGTTCCGTGCTGACTCGCTTTGAGGCTTCGGCCTATGCTGTTCCTTTGCCTGGAACACTTTCCCCCCAAAATCTTTTATTTTTTGATAATTACAGTTCATCATTTAAGTCTTCTGAATTCCCACATTTGGGTTAGAGTTCCCTCCTCTGGCCTCCAGCGGTAACTTGTGTTTTCTGGATCGTTAGATTTGTCCCTGATGCAGAAATAAGCTATTTAGTTTTCTCTTCCTAGAATGTAAGCTCCAGGAGGGCAGGCAGCATAGTTATCTTATTCTTGTTCTTCTTCAATCTCTAGTACTATGTATGAACACAGTAGTTATCGGATAGGTGATTGAATAGTTGATTGTATGGGTGATTGAATAGTTGATTGTATGGATGAATAAATGGATAGCTAGAAAGATAAGTGGGTGGATGTTTAGGGGGATGGATGGATGGAAGGAGGGAGTGAGGAAGGGAGGGAACTCAGCAGAGGTACAACTTAGTCTCAAGTATAGATATGCATATAATCATAATCTTAAATGCCAAAGCAGGGATTAACCCACCCCCACGGCCAATAAGCAAGTGAGTAAACTAAAGGAAAGAAATGTTCCTAAGGCCCAAGGTCAATTACTGACAGAATGGGAATAAAAACCCTGGGCCAGAGTGCCTTCAGGGTGTAGGAGCATACATACCTTGATGTGAATTTCACATTCACAGAAAGGTGACCTAGTTCAGAGGTAAATGTACCAGTCTGGAAGATAGGCAGCCCAGAGTTCTTACCCTGGCTCCATTACTTATGCATTTGCCAACTGTAAGATCAGTCTAGATAGAGATAGCTTGCAGGAATTTTAGGGCACTAAGAGTTGAGAGTACATGCCTGTCTCAAACAGAGCCTGGACGCTAGTGTGACTCAGGATTCTTGGAAAATCTAGTGTTCCCTCTTATTCAGAGCACAGTGGTTGGAGACCAAGTCAGAGCGCCTTCTAGGGGATTCTCCGCATCATGCAAGGCTAGTGTGAGAAACAAACTCTTCCTCATGTGTAATATCCAGAGGCTGCCACCAGATGGTAGTAGAGCTGCACATTCCCAAGCTCCTTTCTCCGAAAGGAACCATCACATTCTGAGACAAGTAAACCTGCTTTGGAAATTCTTCAGTTGTTTTTCTTAACTAAATATTGGACTAACTAGCCTACTTTTCACACCAGGTCTAAGCTCACTTCCTTCATCTCTGTCTCTTTCTGCCTCTGGGTGCATACCGCTGTCTCCCCAGGGTCTTGGACCCAGAGGAAGTTGCTTCTTTTTGTCTAACGTCCTGGTGTTTCCATTGTCTCGTCTGGAAGTTCAGTGATACCTGCACTGACCACAGAGGAGCTTGGTGAGGCTCACGTATTTGCTGTCCCTGAAAGGCTTCAACTATGCCTGGTATTGAGTAGCCTTCAATAATGTTAGCTCTTACTATCACAGTATTGAAAAAGATAGAATGTTCCTTCCCACAAACTCCTGCTACATCCTGTGCTCAGAACCATACTTTCCAAATAGTAGGAAGTCAGAAAATATCTGTCTGGTAAATGAAAAGACAAGCTGACAGATAGCTGTCTCTGGTTGTTTAAATGGGTTTCTAAACAGTGGAGCTCAACTGGCAAAAATAGAAACCCTCTGATTAAGTTCTGTCGCCTGTTAACATCTGCTCCCCTGAGTTGGCTTCCTCACTCCCATACCAGGGGTTCTCACATTTCAGTGGGAATCAGAAGCACTTGAGGAACTTAACAAACAATACAGAGGCTGGGGTATCAGCTCACCTGCAGAGCCCACCTGGAGGCTCCTGCTTTCAGATCAGTGCAGTAGGGTTCTGATAGGCACCCCATTGGAGAATCCCTACCCTGCCTCCCACATCAAGGGCTGAGCTCTGCAGGGACAGTACTGTCCCCTGACCCCATCCCCAGCCACCAGGGCCCTGCCTTCACCTTGCTGGCTTCCTAGAAGTGCCTGCACCCTTGACTCTGAAATGGGACAGTCCGGGATTGTCAGTAACAGAATAGATAGAATGGGTATAAAATCTTTCTTTTCTTCCAGATGTCTATCACCTGTGCCAACAGTATTTTTTTTTTTTTTTAAGGAAAGGTACAAGCAGGAATGAAGGTGAGTAGGCAGACAGGCAGGAAGAGAGAGGAGGAAGTAGCATTTTATTTTTTTTATTTAGTTGTTCACTTTGGTTGCTCCCCCTGGAGCTGTTTTTTAAAGACACCATTTTCTCCCTACTTATTTGGAGCCCCTTCTTCCATCCTTTTCTTTTCATTTATAATGGTTTCTCCTTCCTTGGTTTGATTCTGCTGATCTTGCCCTAGGTCCACCCCACACCGTGTTTATGATGATCCCTTGAGATCACATTTATTTTCCAGCAGACAGGGCAGGCCGACCCTCGCTCTTCTGTCAATGCTCCAGCCCACTGACAGATGGGACGGCGCTATGTGCTGTCAAACCCTAACCCTCTTCGTGATGTGAACTCTCTCTTTCCCACCAGGCTTAAGTGAGAAGTCTAGCCTCAGAATCTATAAAGACCTGCAAAAATCCTTGGATATGACAAAAGCCCATACTGGCGAGTTCACTGTCTGCTTCACAGAACTCCAGCACAAGTTTTTTGACAACTGCCCCAGGAAACCGAAGGATTTGATCCTCTTGGTAAAGCACTGGCATCAGGAGGTAATGTCCAGCATGTATGTCAATTGCTGCCACTCACTTCCTCTTTACCAGGTAACTTCCTTCTGCTAAATTGCAGCAACCTGAGGGACACAGTTCAATGCATCTGTATGTGCCTTCAAGCAATCCAGATTGAAACCGGGCCCACTTCCTGCACCCCGATGGCTGCCTCAAACTCCCCCACGAGCCCTGATCCTCCCATCTCTGCCCACAGCATAGTCTTCTTGCTTTTAAACGTGATAACTGTGGACTCGTACTGCATGCCTGTCACGCCTACCATCTTTCCCTTCATCCGTTGCGTTGGAGATGTGTCTATTGTCATATGCAGGAGTGGGTTTTCCTTGTTTTGTAATATTTTCGTGTATTAATACACCACACCCTTCTCCATGCTTCTTACAATGGACATTTGGGCCATTTCCAAATTGGGGCTGTTATGAATTCAGTTACTGGAGATGCCCCTACACGATTGTGACTTAATCAATCATTTCTCCTGGGTAAAGACACAGAAGTAGAATTGCTGGGTTATGAGGTAGATGAACATGTCTGTACATGCGCGTGGGTGTCCACATGGTATATAGAGTCACCAAGCCATGTTTCAGTCGAGAGAGAGCGCAAAGGATGGTAGCCCCCAAATCCCATCGCCTAGTGACGACTCAGCCATCAAGTGCCCTCTGTGGGCAGCAGCCTCTGTGCTCTTGTGCTGGGTTCACCTGTCTGTGGAGAGCTCCATTTTCCCTTGGGCTTCACTGACCCTCACCGTCTGCTCATCACGGCCCATCAGTTTCCATTTCCACGGCTTATGTTACCAGAAAGAGACCACACGGAGGACTTGACCTGGAAACAGGCCAATTAAAGTGGAAAGTGATTACGGCTAGGAAAGTGGAAAATCAGTCACGATTATTGCTCACTGGTCAGTCATGTCCTCTTCCCCCATCGCCATAGACATGAAGAACAAGGACAAAGTGATATGCAACCCACAATGAAATTGTCTAACGATGTCTTTCTCAGACTTCTCTCTGTCCTTAAGCGATGGCTGTGTGTGTATGTAGATGTGTGTACATCATGAATATCTGTGGAATTTATACACATTTAAAGGGGAGGTGAAGGCAGACAGGCAGGAAGAGAGAGGAGAAGGAGCACTTTATTTTGATTCAGTGGTTCATCTTGGTGGTTCTCCCCAGCTCAGGACGCGAACCAGGATCCTTGGGATGTGTGTGGACTGAACCCCCGGTGGGAGGCAGATGACCTGACGGCAGCTCCACTGGGGCGCCCCAGGATCTGTTTCTTTTAACTTGAGTAAATACCACCAAATCATTCCCCCACATGGTTGTGCTCAGCACTCTTCCCACCAGCAACAGCACAGTCTCTCAGTTGCTCCATCTCTTTGTCAACACTTGACATTGTCAGTTCATTGAATTTGAGGCACGGTGGCATTATCATCACTGGTGGGAGGCGATGACTTCCTATAAACATCTGTCTTCTTCATTTCAGACACCTGGCATGGGAGGAACTGAGTCCCCAAATTCTCTTCTGTCCTGTTCTTCTCCCCAGTGCCAGGTGAAGCTGAAGGAGCTGCCCAAGCTGTCCCCATATGCTCTGGGGCTGCTGATGGTCTACGCCTGGGAACAGGGCTGCGGCACGGAAGACTTCAACATCGGTGAAGGCATCAGAACCATCCTGGGCCTCATCGAGCAGCAGGAGCATCTGCGTGTCTATCAGACCACCAACTACAGCTTTGAGAACGAGACTGTCCGGAACGTGCTACTGTCCCAGCTCCAATCGCCAAGGTACCGCGTCCGCTACCACCCTCTCTCTACCTCTTCGTCGATGCCATTGTACCCCTTAGACAGTCAGCTGTCCTTCCCAGCCCCGGGGCTGCCAAAAAGGGCCAGCAGCAGGGGCTAGGGAGGTCTGTCTGATGGGAAGCCTGACTGATGTGTTTCACATTTCAAACCACGGTCATATTTTGATCCCCAAACAAAGGCTCAAGAGGTGGTTCCCTTTATGGCAGGAAGGCGCTCCAGAGAAGAAGGGATCTGCAGGAAGAGAGCATTTCATTATCTCAGAAATGGACCATCTCTGCTAAGCAAAGAGCACAGGGCCAGTCAGGCTGAGGCCTGGACACACACCTGAGCAGCTGAGAGTAACACAGGGATTAAAGTCCAAGTCACCAGGCTGGACCCAACGCCAATCTTCTCCCTCAAGCAGCCCAACTGATTTCTTTTCTAACTGAATGGAATTCACTGGCCCATCATCCTGGACCCCGCTGACCCCACCAACAATGTGGGTCGGGACAAGGGATGCTGGCCGCTGCTAAAACAAGAAGCTCAAGTCTGGCTGGCGAATGTGCAGGAGAGTGCTGGGCCATCTTGGAATGTTCTGGTGAGAGGTGTCTCTCAACAGCGTTGGTGTCATGCTGCCAGAGGGCTCTGGCGACACGCAGACAGCAGTCGTATCCGAGATCATCGTGCGCTCCTAGAGCCACTGAAACACAGCGCTGTGCACGGGGGCATCAAACAACAGAGACCTGTGTTCTCTCCCGGTTCCGGGAGCTAGAAGCCAAGTTCATGGTGTTAGCAGGGGCCCTGCTCCCTCAGAGGGAGGTGCCTTCCTGCCTCTTCCTCCTTCCAGTGGCTGCCAGAAATACTGGCTTCTGGGTGCATCCTTCCAGTCTCTACCTCCATTGTCACCAGGCCGTCTCCCTGTGCGTCTGTCTTCTCGTGTCTGTCTCTGTCTCTCTCCTCTTCTTAGAAAGGCACCAGTCACACTAGATTAGGGTCCACCCAAATGACCTCAACTTAATTACAAAGACCCTACTTCCACATAAGCTCCCAGAGATTGGGGCTTCCACCTACCTTTCAAGGGGACACAGATCAATCTGTAACACACGATTAGGGTCTCCCTCCCAATAAAATAACAGCAAAGTACAAAATAGAACAAAGAGAATGGGCTGGGGGGAGGCAGCTGCAGATGAGAGATTTTAATTAATTTCTGCAAGAGAGAAAGCAAGTGAGAAGGTGGCGACAGACGAAACAGAGCAGAGTCCCAGGAAGTGGGTGCGCCACCCCTATGGATGCAGGGACAGGCTCTGAGCTTCATTCAAGCAGGTGACAGGGAGGGGGACCCATCTGGCCTCCAAAGACTGGTGACTGCCAAGGAGACTGGCCTTTAGCAGGTGAAACAGGTTGCAGAGCAGACCCTGGAGCAGAACCCACTGCCTGCACTTTTCTCCTGAAGAGGAGAAAGCCGCACCTCTGTGCAGGTGCAGGCCCCACTTGCACACCAGGAAGTGATTTCTTTCCACAAGTGGCCACAGGTGCCGAGGAGTGAATAGCCCTCTCCAGTGCCCTTAAAGACAAGAGCATCCCCTGGCCTAGGGGGTTCAATAATGTCCCCCAAATTCATGCCATCTGGATCCTCAGAATGTGACCTTCCTTGGAAACGGGGTCTTGGCAGATGCAATTAGTTAACCTGGGTTAGCTTGATTCTCGAATCCAATAACCAGTGTCCTTAGAAGACACACAGAGACACAGATACAGGGGGTATGCGGGGAGAAGGCCATGTAACAGCAGAAGCAGTGATCAGAGTGACGCTGCTCCAAGCCAAGGGGACCCAGGAAGGTCAGTGTCACCAAATCTGAGAGATGCAAAGACAGCTCTTCTAGAAACTTCAGGGCCAGTAGGATCTGCTGACACCTTGTTTTCAGACTCCGAGTCTCCAGAACTATGAGAGAATAGATTTCTGTTTTGTTTTGTTTTGTTTTTAAAGGAAAGGTGCGGGCAGGAATGAAGACCAGTGGACAGGAGGGCAGGAAGCGAGAGGAGGAGGAAGCATCTCATTTAACTTCCATTTAGTTGTTCACTCATCATTTCTCCCCCCCAGACCTGGGACTCGAACCCAGGGGTGTGTGGCTTGTGTCTTTCAGAGGCAATTGACTTAACCATTGCTCCACTAGGGCGTGCCTGATTTATCTTATCTTTTAAGACACCTTTTTGCCATTTGCTATGGCAGCCCTGGAAGCCAAGCCACCTGGGTACAGCATGTTCCACTGAGGGGGCTAGGACCTTGAAAAGGGGATGAATGTGACCACCGGAAATCTACAGCATCTGCAGTCAACGGGGAAATAAGGGAGGATAGGTGGGCAGAAGAGGCTGGAAAGTGCCGCTGTTAGTACACGAAGCCACAACCAGAATGAAACCAGAGAGCTACTCGGAGTTGGGGCTATGACAATGGCATCAGGCGAGCATCCCACATCTCTCCCAGGGGGCGAGATGGAGCCAGGAGGAGAGTTTCTGTTTCTAGAAGGTCTTGGAACACTCCAGTATGCCCTTGGGACACCATCAAGGGTACCAGTTGGAGAACAGGAGGGAGAGGCGGGGTAGGGCCTGGCAGGTGGGTGGGGGGTGCAGAGCCCAGAGCCCCTCACAACCAGGTTCTTCCACCTTCCACAGCCAGCACCTCCACTCTGTGCAACACCAGGTCATCTCCTCAATAAGTTCATCGAAAACTTTCTCCAGCCCCACCAAAGTGTTCTAGACCAGATCAGGAAAGATGTCAACATCATCTGTCAATTCCTTAAAGACAGCTGCTTTCAGAATTTAGCCACAAAGATTCAGAAGATTGTCATGGTGAGTCCTGACCCCGATCTGAGAGGTTTCACTGGCAGGGAGCTCTGTGACTACAGAGCCTCTAAGTGCTCCTTTTCCATGAGAAGCTGGGCCAAGAGGTGACGGCGGGGAGCTGGGGAACCGGGCACCGTGGACCCTGGCTTTCCATGGTGCGTGCTCACTCGTTAGCAGCGCACTTTGGACTCTGTGTTGGCATCCAGGGCCGTCAGCCATCCGCATCCCTTGGCTTGTAGCCACATCGCTCTTCTCCCTCACTCTTCACATCCCCTTTTTCTCTGTCTTTCCCTTCCGTTTCTCCTGTAGGACACTTGTCATTGGATTTAGGTCCTATGGATTCCTATTGTAACTATACCGACAAAGCCCCAAGGGACATAACGCTCATGGGCAGATTCGAGACGCAGTGTGCACTGAACTAAACAGCCATACTCTGTCCACGGCTGGTGCCCCACTCAGCTTGTCCTCCGGACTAAAGGCAGGTTGGGCCTCTCTTGTCTTTGGCTCAAAAGCTGATAAGCATGCACCCATGGCCTCCAGAAGGGAGGGGGCTGTGCTGATAAGTGTGCAAAAACAGACCTCTGAGCACACTGCCCTGAGGCGGGTCTGGGAAACAGGACCAATATCCCGTGAGCGATGAGCAAAATGTCTCACTGGGATTCACTGGAGCAAAACCATGACTGAGTTTGTGGTCAGTGGGGCGGAGGAAGCACTCGTGTTCTCGCCTTCTGAGGCCACCTTTCACCTGATGCTAAATAGTAAGAAAAGGTCTAATGACACACGGAGACAAAAATAAGTGAGCGGAGCCAGGGGCTGATGAGAAGTTGCTCTCTACATGCTTGAGGTCAGTAGCAAGCAGGGAAGGATTGTCTGCTGAGATAACAGGGAGGCGACACACAGACTGAGGAGGGCTGTGACCCAGGACTGAAGGCTGGCACTGCAGGCGACCGCCGTGCAGTCGGGTGACTCTGAGGAGCTGTATGTGGGAACAGAACACCTGCCTTGGCCCGGCCCATCCCCGGCACTCACTGCTCATGGGGAAACAAGCGTTTTCTCTGCAGAAACCGAATGAGCTATCTAGGGATCACCAGGCGACCAGGGTGAGGGGTGGTGCCCAGAGCAAAGCCCACTGTTTGTGGTATCGGGAAGGTTCTCTGTGAGGCCGCTGATACTTCCATTTGTGTCTGTGGATGGAGCCCCTCAAATAGACAGTGTGCCTCACAGACCAGCACCAGGGAGCCAAGAGACGGGGGAGCAGGGGAGGGGTGGGGAAGGGGAGGGGCGGGGAGGAGAATTCTGCGGCACAGACATATGTCTCGCAGAGCCCAAAATATTACCACCCGACCCTTGAAAGTTTGACCCTAATACCTAAATTATCAACATTTACCCAACGGTCCCCAGAAAGCAGAAGGAAACAGCTGAATCAGGGAAGAGGTGAGAGGATTCAAGGTGATGATTGTCCCCCTTTTCATTTCTTTTATGTCACAGGAATTCAAACAAAGCTACCTGTTTGTTTAAGGGTAGGAAGGAAGGTGAGTGGGCAGGCTGGCAGGAAGAGAGAGGAAGCAGAAGTATTTATTTTATTTTATTTCGTTGGTTGCCTTGGCTGTTCCCACCCCCGTCGGGCCGGGCCCCAGGCCTCGAACCTGGGTCCTCAGGATGCCCGTCCACTACGTCCAGTGAACTTATCCACTAGGCCACCAGGGTGCACCAAAGCGTCCTGATCTTCAGAAGAGAGCTTGGGGAGCTGACTTGAGAAGCAGGTCATTCAGAGGCGGCCCAGTGGTGTGCAAGCAAGCACCTCCCAGGGCAGGAGAAGCACACTTTCTGTTCATTTGAAAAAGGCACACCAGCTGCAGCCCTAACTGGGCCTCACCTGGAAGCCGCGCTGAGCAGCCTCACTCGTCCGCCCACCTGGTGCCTCCGTGGGGCAGGGGATCTGGTGGCCTAATAACCCTGCCTCAAGGTCGCTTTGTTCATTAGTGGGGTTCAACCGCCAAAGGCACAGCTCTGAAGAGCAGCTCGGACGCGGACCTTGTCGTCTTCCTCAGCTCCCTGAAAAGCTTCGCTCCCAGAAAAACCAGAGGCGCGACATCATCAAGGAGATCCGCAAACGGCTGAAAGCCTTCCTGAAGCAGCAGCAGCAGTTGGAGCTGCAGTTTGAGGTTTCGAAGTGGACCGCTGGCACGGTCCTGAGCTTCTCTCTGAAACCCCGAGAGCTCAACCAAAAAGTCGACTTCCACGTGCTGCCTGTGTTTAATGTGCTAGGTAGGGGCCCCCAGACCCGGGGCCGGGACAGCCACGTGACTTGGCCCTGGGTCCTGGGTCCAGAGCGCCCCGCAGGTGGAATTAATCTTGGCAGCAATGCTTGACACCTGTTGGCATCTTGTATTTTTCAAGAGGAAGGAGCAGGCAGCAGTGAAGGCAAGTAGGCAGCAGCCTGGCAGAGAGAGGAGGAAAAGGTCTTTTTATCACTTACTTATTTGTTCATTTGGATTGGTCCCCACCCCCACCCCGATGACCCACCCTAGTCTCCCTGGCACCTGACTACATTGCGTGCAGTGTGAAACCTGAGCACCAGGGTGCACCCTGAGCGTATTTTCTTTCTTCCACCTCTTAGACTCCCACGGACACTTCGCAGCGGCTGTCCAAGAGTGGGCTTGCACATGTACATAAAATGCCTCAAGTCATAGTGAAGGAAATGAAAGAACAGACTCTGGGGGCAATTCAGGGACAAAAACACAGGAAATCTGGTGTTTGTCTTCAATCTTAGGCAAAGAGACCCTTTAGAAAATCACTTGACACCCCCACTCCCTGTAACTAAAGCCCAGGCTATGAAAGTCAGGGACGCAGGTTTGAGACCTAGGGCTGGAAAAAAATAAAGAAAAAGTTAGAAAAAGAAAGAAAATCACTTCGTGGGTAACAGATACATCATGATGTAGTAAAAGGCTATTTCAAGCAGTTTGCAAATCCAAACCAAGACTGAATGATTCCTAGTGTTGCTCAGAAAGGAGACAACAGTAGAGATAGGAGGTTGGCTAACTTTTCTTTTTTTTTTTTTTTTGTAAAAACCAGCATAGCAAATGTTTTCTTTTATGCAGGTCACAGTGACTCAACTCTGCCATTGTAGCTTGAAAGCAGCCACAGACATTAGCAAATGGGCCTGGCTGCATTCTAGTACAACTTTACTTACAAAAACAGTGGGCCAGACTCAGCCTGAGGGTCACAGTTTGCCACCTCCAGATCGGGGCTCTCCAAAAAGTCTTCCTGTGATAGCAGAAATGTCTTCTATCTGTGTGCTCTATCTGTTGAGGGTTTAATGTATGACTGGTGCGAGCGCAGAACTGTGGGCTACATTTCATTTCCCTTTAATTACTTGGAAGCAATAGTTACAGCGGCAGGTGGCCTCCATATTAGGAGGGCAGGTCCAGGTCATACTTGAGTGGTACCACCTGGGCTCAGTTAGACCCATAGTATTTTAATAGCTCATTTCTCTGGAGATGCTCCCTGCATCTTAGACACTGCTCATTCAAAGACACGATTAGACTTCAAAGTTATTTCCCAGAATTAAATTACAGTTGTCAACAATGCTTTGAAATCTGCTACTTTCCATACACATTCAGGAATAATGTAAATCTCTCTCCTGTGCTAGGTCAGCTGGCTTCTGATTTAACACCCAGCCCCAAGATCTACACTGAGCTCATCGAGTTATTTAAATCCTCAGGTGCCCTGGAGGGAGAATTTTCTACCTATTTCACTAAGCTGCAGCGAAACTTCCTTCACTCCCTACCCATCATACTGAAGAATTTAATTCGCCTAGTGAAGTACTGGTACAAACAGGTCTGACAACCCTCGCTCTAGCTCTTGTCCAGCGCTGTGTGTCCACTCTCCCCTGTCCTAGGGGGCTGAGCCATGTAGGAATTTTTCTGCTCCGTACTCCTGAGTACCTTTGTGGGGTGCCCCTCACTCCCGCTCCAGCTGGATCAGGTGTAGATCACCTCCTACATGACACCTGGGATGGAGACTGAGCTCTGCAGTTTTCACCCCAGAAGTCAGAGCACTGGCTCTACCCCAGCCCCATGGTGCTCGGCGCGGCCGTGACCTTAAGTCACTTACCCAAGCCTCCTGTTTTCATCTAAACCGGTGCTCTGTGCCCATTCTGGAGGCTCTTGGGAGGGTTAACAATGGCACAGGGGAAAAGCTCCATAATTCTCACTTGGTGAGGTTTTGCTGCATGATGACATTTCAGTCACCGATGGACTGCCGATAGGACCGCAGTCCCACATTCCTATAGCTGAGTGACATCGCAGTCATCATCTCATCTGAGCATTTTACGTTGGACTCACATGTCTCCTGTTACCGCATCTTAAGAGCATCATTTCCCCCAGTGTCTGATTTAATCTCGTGGGGACTGGTACGCTGGGGCCCCTAGGGTCTGTGTGAGTCCACTCTGTGACATTTGCCAACAACCAAACCACTTAACCGATGCATCTCTCCGAGGGGTCCCATCGTTAAGTGACTCAGGACTGTAGGTGGTAGCCGTCATTGCCCCAGGAAAGCAGAGAGAGTCGGATCCCAACGTGGACACCTGCAGTGCTGCTCCCAGCTGCTGGGCAAGCACTTACCTGCACACCTGCCCTGCTCAGACCCCCAGAAGGCCGCTCCCAGCTGCACAGCGTAGTGTCCTGTGCCTCAGCCCCTTGCACATCTGATGGCCGTCTCTGTGGCTGTCACTGAGCTCACCGTGCCTCCCTGTCTTAACCTGCCTCGTCTGCCCTCCCCTCTCTCCCCCTGCAGTGCGGAAGGAAACTGAAGCAAAAGGGCTCTCTGCCCCCCATATATGCCCTAGAACTCCTCACCATCTACGCCTGGGAGCAGGGGAGTGGGGCAGAGGATTTTGACATGGTGGAAGGTTTCCAAACTGTCCTGGAGTTGATCACGAAATACCAGAATCTCTGTGTCTTCTGGACAGTGAATTACAACTTTGAGGATGAGACAGTGAGAGACTTCCTACTGACCCAGATCAGAAAACCAGGTGCCCCAAGCCCCAGCCCCTCCTCCTCTTAACCCGATTCCCTCCACACAGTTTCAGTGACCTGGATTCTCCTCCCATGGGTCAGGATGCATTAGCTTCCTGTGAAGCTGAGGCGGATGTGCTAGTCCACAGGACCTCCCAGGGACAAACTCCCAGGAGGCAAGAGAGAATGTCACCCAGCAGGAACAGAGAAGGAAGGACCACGTGTCAGCCACTGACTTGTGTTCCTCTTTCTAGGTCGGGAGGAAAGGCATGAATTTCTTAGCAGGTCTAAGAGGCATCAAAGTTGGAAATGTGCCCCTAAGAAACAATGCTGTCATTCACAGACCATTGTATCCTCTAGGGTTTTTATTAAATTGGGTTTTATTTAGGTTTTCTCTACCCTTTCATACCCCCATCCCACAAAACTTTTGTCCTTCCAGAATAGGAAGGAATCTTAGCATACTGGGCTCAGCACCACTAACAAGAAACAAAAGCAACAGAGCAAAAGATAAGGGAAGGGGAAAAGAAGGAAGCTTGAGAAAGGATAGACTAAAAGAAGAGATATTGGTTGTTCTCATGCCCTGGTGGAGTCGCAGTTACGTTAGCCACCTCCAGAGAGGAGTGCAGGGGAAAAAACCAGTGTGAACAACTAAGTAAAAATAAAATAAATGAATGGTCTTCCTCCTCTCCCTGCCTGCCTGCCAACTCACCTTCGTTCCTGCCTGCACCTTTCCTTTAAAAACAAAAAACAAAAGAAAAAAAAAACCCCAGATATCGCTTATCAACCAGGGTGCAGCCTACGTGGCATTAGAGTGGATTCCATTATACATCGTATTCAGCACGGAAGAGATATTTATACTGTGCTTCATGTGTATAATCATTAATAGTTTCTCATACTTTTCTTTAAGGAAAGGTGCAGGCAGGAATGAAGGAAAGCAGAGGCAGGAAGAAAGAGGAGGAAGAAGCTTTTTATTTCATTTAGTCGTTCATCAGGTTATTCCCACAGGTCCCTGGATGTGAACCCAGGACCTTGGAATGTATGTAGACCATGCCCAACCCTTAATCCACCAGGACACACCTCCACACTTTTTTGACAAATATAATTTAACTCTAGGAAATTACTCAATGTACTACCAGAGTACATTTGAATTCCTGACATCTAAGATATAAGGACATGTTACATTGCCGAGAGTAGAAAACTCCCAAATTCAAAGCCATCAATTCTAAGAAACATGCCTCTGGTGCATTCTAACCCCTCCTCTAGGCCTGTGATCTTGGACCCAGCTGAGCCTACGGGCGACGTGGGTAGAGGGGACCGCTAGTGCTGGCATCTTCTAGCAAAAGAAGCCAAGGAATTGCTGTCCTCCGCCTGCTTGAAAGTTGGGGCCCGGAATCCAGTACACTCCTGTAACGTGCCAGTAACAACAATCTAAAGTAGGTGACATCTGGACATGGTCCCGTGACAGGCTTAACTCACAGAGTTCCTCCTGCTAGTAAAGAATTCCTTCGGCCACAAATCCTAGGAAGCCCTACTCACAGGAGCGCCAACAATTGGGTTTCCCTGCCCATAGCCAGAAACCCCGAGGCAGCCCAGGACTCAGTGACACGTCACGTGATTTCCCCTTGAGCAGAAGTCGTGAAGGCACCGTGGGAATGGGGGCCACTGTGCTGGGGAGTGCTGTGCACTGGGGAGCACCCCGCTCTTGCGCGAGATTCCATAGCACCTCTCACTGAGTGTGACAACTATAAAATACCTCCAGACATTGCCAGATGTCCCTGTGAGGGGCACCATCATCCCCAGGTCTTTCTGACTTTGGCCCCACCCGCTGCCACCTGTGATTTTAGTCCTCATGGCGCTGAAAGTAAGGACTGCTCCTCCAGGTGGCAGCTGCTGCATGGTCCAGGCAGGAAGAACAGAAGGGGGACAGGTCTCCAAGGGTCAGGGTCACAGGGATTTCCCAGGAGCCTCACCCAGCAAACTCTCTTCTACTTCCTTGTCCATCGTCCTGCGCTGCCCATTCTTTATAAGTGGCTCCAGAAAGGGGGAGAACTGACGGGATGAAGGTTGGGTCAGCCAACCCAGAGTGTCTGCCACGCCCGTCCAAAGCACCCCCCTCCAAGATACCTGCCGCCAGGTGTACTTGGTTCTCCATTCTTTGTTGCAGGGGACGACTGTGCATTGTAGAATGCCTAGCAGCGTCTGCCTGCTACAGGCCACCCAGTTGGGACAATTGAGAAAGTCTCCATGGAATGCCCTGTGGCCCCGTGAATAAGTTCCCTGCCTCGGGCAGATGCAGTCCACATACATCCCAAGGACCTGGGTTTGTGTCCCAGGTTGTGTCCCAAAACAACCAAAATCAACAACTAAATAGAATAAAGTGCTTCTTCCTCTCCCTTCCTGCCTGCCTGCACCTTCCCTAAAAAAAAAAAAAAAAAAGCCTGTGTCCCATCGGGAGCAAAATAACCGCAGGGGGAGGTGTGCTGTAGAGGACCCCCACACAGTCAGCGCGAATTGTCAAGATCTGTGCTGCCAACAAGTGTCCCCAACCTGTTCTGGTAATAGTTACCCTCCCAGATGTGCCTCCTTCTTTTAGCCGGTGGTGGGGCTCACACGTGTTCCTTTCTTTCTAGACAGCGCAGACCCCCAGAAGATGTGGTGCTGGGGTGCAGCCCGTGGTCAGTGGGACGCTCTCATTCGGAAGTTATCCGTTCCTGTAAAAGTAACTAGAAGAAACTTCGAGAAGGCCGTTGGTAGCCTTTAAAGAATCAGCTAACGGTGTAAAAGAGAAACTTGGATCCAGTCCTCCGTGATGGTCGCTGCCCTCCTCCCGTGGCTCCTCTGCCTCGTCTGCAGGACGGTCCAGTCCTTCACAGAGGCTCGCCTCACCGAACATCACTCCCCTGGGGCCTTGTGAAAACTATTCGCTCTGACCCAACTTTAAGTGCTCCACTGTTCTCTCAGCCACTCTGTGTTTTTTCAGTGCTCTTCTTCCTTTTCCTTGAAGTCTTTGCAGATCTCTGCATATTCCCCAGGTGAAAGCTCTAACCAGCCCTTGGTTCCCATAATTCTGTGACCGTGATCTCCCACCTCCCCTGCCCTCCTGTCTCTGTACGCAAGCCCTGTCTGCCCTGCACAGTGGAAGGTCTCCTAAACTAGTGCTGAGTCAGCCTCTCTTTAGCCCTGCAACTCTCCGACAGCCTGGGTCGCACCTGCTGCTTTCTCCCACAGAGCCTACCATTCCGCCACCCATGAGTAGCATCTTGCAAATCTAAAGGCTTTGTCCTCTGGCTTCAGCTTCAAATATACTTGAAGGCCAAAGCATATTCATTTCATATATCCACTTAATGTTTTATCACGTGTACAGAGACCAACAGTCACATAAGAAAGAAGGTATTGGGGCTCTGTCCCCTGTACCTGGCACAGAGCTTCAAAACCTCTTAGAATTTCCTGATAGGTGTGTCTTATATACTCATAATGATGCCCTTACAAACATCCCTGGGTTTATGCTAATAAACCTGCACCCTTAGATAGTTTCAAGGGAGGGGTTGCTCATGCCTGTAAGAGAACCAAGATGAACAACTAAATAAAATGAATTAACTTCCTCCTCTCCCTGCTTCTGCTACCTTCATTCCTGCCTGCACCTTTCCTTTAAAAAACAGTAAGTGAGTGAACAATGAGAAGAAAGCATTCACAGTGACCCGGGAATGTATGACCATTAGTTGTGGTTGAGAGAAACCAGGGCACCAATGCTTTTTTCAGAAAACCGGCACTAGCGACAAAGAAAAGGAAATCAGTAAATCCGGCCTCGGTGTAAAGCTGTATTTCAGGATACACAGTCATAACTGAGAAGGAAATTTTCGTTTCTAAACTATTCAATATCTGTTGGACGGGTGACAAATGAAAAATGTCACCATTTGCACCCTCTGATTAAATAATATTATAGGCAGTGTTGGGACGAACCTGCTGGATGAAATGCTGAAGGAGAGCTCTGCGACAGGAGGAGGCAGGTGGTCACCTCCCCAGCTCACGGTTCCATCACAGCGTCAGCAGGAGCGATAGCCTGCCTGCTGGTGTGAAGTCGTGCAAAGCACACCGAACCGTCCACTATGTATGTTGCCAGATCAAGACGCCAATGTTGGCTGCAAGAAATGAGAGATCAGGTTAGAAGATTCTAGAGGAAATGTGCAGGCCAGGCCATCTTTCTAGAAAGAGGACACCAGTGTAGGAAGACAGAGAGAAACGAGGCCTTCCTCATGTTCGCAACCACAGGACAGAATTGAGCCAAAGACACAGCGAGAACGCAATTCAGTGGCATTAAAGGTCAAGATCCCAGGCCCACTTTGGAGTCCCGCTGACCCCGGTAACGAGGCGCCGCTTTCCACTAAGGAGTGACTAGAAGCAGGGCTGCGCATCACCGGTGCCCAGTGCCCGGTGGCCCAGGCGGAGTCGAGGGAGAGTTTGAGTAGCAACCACAAACCAGGTCACCAGTAGGAAGCATTTGTGGCTAAAGGGGTTATCCCGAGCCTGGCAGCTGGAGGGCTCCGCCTGCCCCGACCTGACGCTTCTCCAGAAGAGTTTGATCAAATCTGAGCAGGTGAAAGGTCATCACTGGTTCTACGGCTTTGCATCCACGTCTGGGAGAAGCTCAAACAAGGAAAAGGTGCCAATAGCTTGCTCTGCTGGCACTGCCCTCGGTGAGCTGGCTGGGCCCTCTCAAAGTGGCTTGTTGACCAGGGTCCACACAGTGGAGTGTAGACCTGGAGGGAAGAAGTCAGCCTAGAGAACAGGATGTGAAGATCCCAGGACCCCAGTACAATCGTGAGGGTTCCCTCTGGGCACCAGTGGTGCCCTGCTTGCTCTCCTCGGATGGAGTCCCCAGACAGCGCTGCATCCAAGGCACCACCCTGCTTGGTAGGGCCAGGCTGGGAATTGCAAAGAAAATCTCAAATTCTGGGGGACTGAGGCTCCAGCTGGAGGAGCAGCGGGTCATAACCAGGAGGGGGAGGCTCTGCTGCTGTCAGGTCAGGAAAAAAGCTCCTTCCCCAGGGTGTGGTTGGAGAAAAGGACACACAAAGACCAGACAGAGGGGTCCTTCTAGAGGACACAACCCTGCTGACCAGGAGCAGGGCCCCAGTGCTGAGAGAGCAGAATGAAGCAGAACATTTGCTGGGGGCGGCAGCTGACCACTGTGGGCTCTCGGCCCAACCTGACGATGTCGGGGCAGCGAGTGAGGAGACGCAGACCGCCTCGAGAAGCTGAGAACCAGCTGACGGCCAGCAAGGGGAGCAGACTCTGCTGATGACCTGAGTGACCCTGGAAGTGGGCGCTGCCCAGAGCCTTCAGAAAGGACCACAGCCTGGGCGACACCTGGATTTCAGCCTTGGGGAAGCCAGAGCAGAGAAACGGGGAACGCAGAACCGCATGGTGTAAGGCGACTGTGTTTATGATCATTCAGTAGAGCAGCATCTGTCTCCCCGGGGGGCGGCAGTAAACACCTCAGGGAGTGGATCCAGGGGGATCAGATCCCCATCCGGGGGCACAACTGCTCTTGCCCACCCAGATCGAGTCCACAGGGGCAATTCACACATAAAGAGAAAAGTCTCCTTTTCTCCTCTGCCCTCAAGACATCTGACACCAGATGTGAAGCAAGGGGGTTTGCCTACACCCACCCACTCTCTGCCCCCAGCTGGGGTCCTATGATTCACTCCAGTTCTGACACTGCCTATCTGGGGTGAGCATCCAATCCCCCCGGGGAAGAAGGGCTCAGACCCACAAGCGTGCCCCCACCCCACTCCAGACGCCAGTTCCTAGTCCAGACCGCCTGTCCTCCCAACTAATGCGTATAAATCATGGGTTCCCATGACCCCCTCCTGAGGTTCAACGTTTACTAGAATGGCTCACAGAACTCAGGAAAGTTTACTTACTAGAGTGCCAGGAATTATAAACGTTCATAATTTAGGAAGAGCTGGTAAGAGAGGGAGAGGGGTGGAGGAGAGGGGAAGCCAGTCCGCTGGTATCTCTTCTTAGAAGGACACTAATCCCATCAAGGGGTCCCACTCTCATGACCTCCTCTAACCCTATGCCTCCCAAAGGCCATCTCCCAATACCAACACGTTGGCGGGTGGGGTTTCAATATAGGATGCCCCAAGCCATACCTCACCCCTCCCAACACAATTCAGTTCCAGCAGTTACCTGTCAGCTGCAGCGACTGACGGGATAAGAGCACTGGCCTGGCACAGTGAAAGGGATGCTTCCTCAAGGAAAAGTGGGAGACTCTCCTTTAAATAATCAGACTTGGGAACACACACCGCCCAGGAGGAAGTACACCGGGGCTGCAGGTGTGGGAAGGAGTGCTCAGGGGACTCAGCTGTCATCAGTGGCCTCCCCCAATAAATTGACTCAAGGTCCCACTGGACAATGGGGAAGAACACTTGGTGATTTGGTGGAGGGCAGGGTGTGTTGAAATATAGCCAAGAAATGGGGAACCTCTATAGTGGAAATTATTTTAATGTGTAGAATAATTACAGTTAAAAATAAATTAAAAAATAAAAATAAAATAAAATGGCCCAAGGAGACCTTTTTAACCCCTTGAGTAACTTGTTAAATGTTCTAAAGTTTTTCCTTGTAGGCAGCTCAGAGTTGTGCAAATACACTTAAAACTTCTGGGCTGAACTGGGGCTAGATAATCTGTTACATGGCAAAGAAGAAGCGGTTGCAAATGGACTATAGGTTAACCATCTGACCCTGAGATGGGGAGATCATGTTTGATCACTGAGGTGATTTGAATTAATCACAAGCGCCAGTATAAGTGAAGGGGACAACGGGGAGTCATACTGAGAGGCAGCGCAAGAAAGCCCCGCTCCATCGCTGGCTCTGCCACTGGAAGGAGGGGCCACAAGCCAAGGCTTGCAGAATAGCAAACAGAGCCTCCTCTAGAGTCTCCAGAAAGGAGGGCAGACCCTCAGACCCCCGACACCTGGACTGTAGCTTCGTGAAACCCACTTTGGTCTTCCTACTTCCAGATAAACCAACCACTGATGAGATGTATCACCTCCGAAGGCAGGTGGAAAGAAGAGATAAGATCGAAGGGCTTGGGAGGTGGGGACACTTCTCTGACTATGCTTCTTTATAGTTTTAACTTCAGAACCAGGTTCATTTATACATATTTTTAAAACAAACAAATAAAATCAGTAAGAATGAGAGGGCAAACTCTAAAAGGCCATACAAACAGAAACCAATCCAACCATGTTTCAAGTGAATAGCTCTGAGGGAGGAGACGAGAACTAACTCGGTAACTCTCCATCCCACGAGGTTTTTGTGCACAGGGGCTGGGTCTGCAGTGCTGAAACCACCGTGCATTTTGGAATTAATGCACATTGTAAGAGCGTTTGGTAGGTTGGAGAAAGAATACTGAGTTGAAATGGGAAACATGAGATGTGCTTTTTCATGTAGAAAGAGAAGTGTAGAAATCATGACAGATGTCTAACTCTACATACGCAAGCACACATGTGCACATATGTGAATCTACTTGAAGCTCTGCCCCCCTGAGCAGGCACAGAAGCAGTCAGCCCACCTGGCACTCAGATCTTGGTTTCTAAATACTGTTCTCCACTCAGAGGAAACAGAGCCTCCTGGAGAAATGGCTGTTTGCAGATCTGGGGCAGGGAAAGTACAAGAGAAACCTGGAACATTTTATTTCAAAAAGCAGGTTGGTGCCCCCTGACATATGGGGACACATCAAGAGGACACAAGATGAGCTTGAAAAGTTCTCAGTGGCCTAATCTGGGACAATTTGAGCATCCAAACAGTGATAGCAAAGAATTAAAACAACTGAAGCAGCAAGAGCTCACGAGTCTGTGCTGATATAAATCAATTGGAAATACATAAATGAGGACGGTGACGAAAGCTCTTCCTAAGCAGAGTATCAACAAATAAATGCAGAAGGAACAAGGGATTGGAGACTCACTACACGGTAGCTGTCAAAACAGAAATAGAAATACCTTCTATGGAAGCTAATGTGAGGGGGAGAGTTTGAGAAATAGCAGGTATTTACATAATCTCAAGGTCTCTTCACATACTTATTTACTACAAAGAGAAAAACAGTGACTTTATCATGGAGAAACTTGGCAGGGACCACCTGAACCAAGTTAGCCTCACCAGTAACGGCACAAATCCACATCCAAACCTCTGATACCATGCCGTGAGGAGGATATAACATCACTCCTGCATTTCTGTAAAATTATATATGTGTGTGTGTTATGTATGTGTGTAATCTTACATCAAAATCAGGAGGAAACATCGGACAAAACAACTGAGACATCCTACAAAACAGCAAGCCTGTTCTTTTCAAAAATGTAAGAGTCAAAGAAAAACAGGGGATTGTACAGCTTGAAGGAGGTAACAGACACGTGACAACTGATTGGAGCCCCTTTTCTACAATAAAGAGTATTATTGAGATCGGGTAGAGTCCAGATAATAGCAGTGAGTCAGTATTAATTCCTTTATTTTTGATAACATGGTAGTTAGGGAATGTCCTTATCACCAGGAAGTACCTAGAGACAATATTTACAGGCAAAACTTACTCCCCGCAAATAAGAGAGAGATGGAGTTGGCGGGGAGGTATGACTAAAGCAAAAGTGTTAAAATGCTAAACAGTTGGGCAATTGGGGTGAAGAGTGTGGGGAATTTTTTGTATTCTTGAAATATTTTTCTGAAAATTATGTAAGTTTTAAAAATATGTTGGTATGCCCTAATGGAGTAGCAGTTGGGTCAATCACCTCCTAAGGAGCACAGGCTGCATACCTCTGGTTCAAGTCCCCAGTCCCAGCGGGGGGAACAACCAGTGTGAACAAGTAAATAAAAATCAAATGCTGCTTCCTCCTCTCTCTCCCTGCCTGCCTGCCTGCTCGCCTTCATTCCTGACTTCACCTTTCTTTTAAACTTGAAAACCTGCTGTCAGCATCCCGAGGAGAGCTCAGTCTCCTGCCTCCCCACTCACTGAGCACTTGTCCCTGGAAGCTCAGTATCTGTCTGCAGGAGTCTCCCTTAAACGCTGCTTCTCCTGGAAACTCCTGAGCGAGGACTGGCCCCTCCCCAGACTTACCTAAACAAGACATCTGCGATGGAGCCTTCGTTCTGACTGTCCAAGGGTATTCTTAAGCATTTGCAAACATGATCATTGATTTTCATGGCATGGTGGCCAGCTGCCTTCCAAATGGCTCCTACTGATCCCCACCTGGTGTCTACATCCTTGTGTGATCTCCTCCAGCAGCAGGTGAGCTGAATCTAGTGACTGCTTCTTGCTTATGAAATAGGCCACATTTTGAAACATCAATTCCCAGCTTTGGTGAGACTGTGGATTTTGTCTTGCACCCATTCTCTCTCTCTTGCCTCTTGGCTTGATGGAGAAGGCTACCATGTTGTGAGCGGCCCTCGTGGAGAGCACATGTGGAGAGGAACTGAAAGTGGCTTCTGGTCAACAGCCAACCAGAATGCAGGTTCTTGGTCCACTAGCCCATGAGGAACTGAACTGCCAACAACCAGGAGGGAACCACTTCCCAATCTTGAGACCAGTGTTGAGATGACCACAGCCCCAACTGACACCTTAAAAACCCACAAACCCTAAGAGACCCTGGAACAGAGGGCCCAGCTGAGCCATGCCTGAATTCCCAACCTACAGAAACTGTGAGATAATAAGTGTTGTTTTAGGTCAGTATGTTTGGAGTGGAGTAATTTGTTACGCAGCAGTAGCTAGCTAATACAGCAACCTAAAGTAGAGCAAAGTATTCAGAGTCTTAGGACTGGGCTGGATTCTGTTTTGGATTTTTAAGTGTTTAATTGGATTAGTTTAGTTCCCCTACCTATGAAATGGTCAGTTAGAATAAAAAATTGCTAAGAGTCCTCTAAGTCCTGATATTCCATTATTCTGAATATACTATTTTAAATAAATATTAAAGATTTTACTATCTTAAACATTAAGGTATGGAGTTTCCCCCTTCTATTTTCCCTTTTTGGTCACTTTCAGGCACACAGGTGTCTCTGTTTAGAATTTCAGGAGACAGGGAACAAGGCAAACAGTCATTGCTTGGTGGCCTGAAAAGTATGTCTGTGTTTTGAGAGTGGCTTGAAATCGGTAGGGGAGTGGACAGAGTTTTTTTTGGCCCTGAGATAATGGGGTTGGTGCTCTGAGGGAAGACCCCTGGGAAGGGGTACCAGCATGACACCCCCACAGATGGGCCCCTCAGCGAGTTTCCAGCCTGGGACTGAGAGGTCCGTGCCCCAAGAGGGAAAGTGAAACAGCTGAGAATTACCTGCAGGGTACAGGGATGGGGCAGTGGATACTGGAGTGGTGGCCAAGTTCAAAGATGACCCATGACTAGGGACCCAGCACCACCTTAGTGCTGCAAGGGATCCCGGAACTGGGAGGAAAGGCCCGAAGAACAACCAAGGTGGACATTTACTCTCTACATGGATGGAAACAGTCCACTGATGAATCAAAGAACTAAAATCTGATTTCTAACAGTCGAGTCTGTGGGCTGAGAAACGTTGCCCCACGATTCTGCACACGCCCCTTCCTGATCTTTACCACTGGTGGCTGGGAGGGTGGGCCATTTGCTGCAGCTGGAGCTTCTTGGGGCTAGAAGAACGACGGATCATTTCATCCAATCCTCACTTTGCAAAAAAGTAAACTGAGACCTAGAGAGATGAAGCTGCGTACTCAAGATCAGCCAGGGAATGAACAGCTAAGCTGGGAATTAAAGCCAGTCTTCTCATTCCAGAAACACATTGGCCCTTAATGCAGGAGGTCCTCCGAAGGAAATGGAAGCATGCCCTGGTAGAGTAGCAGTTAGATCCGCCTCCTTTGGCGAAGAGCCATCCGTACACATGCAGCCTGAGGACCGGGGTTCTCGTCCTGGAGCCATGGGGAACAACCAGGATGAATGACTGAATGAATAAATAATGCTTCTTTCCACTCTCTTCCTGTCTGTTGGCCCAATTGCTTTCATTCCTGCCTGCACATTTTCTTTAAGAGAAAAAAGAAGAAAAGAAATTAAAAAATAAAAAGAAATGGAATTGTGTTTATAGGTTGGAGACTTAATATTGTCAAGATGGTAATACAACCCAAAGCAATTACCTAGATTCAATACAAACCCTATCAAAATCCCAATGGTATTTTTTTATAGAAATGAAAAGGCTCACCTTAAAATTCATAAGGACTTTCCAGGGATCCAGACTAGCCAACACACGCTTTAAAGAGAAGAACAGAATTGGAGAATTCATATTACCCAGTTTCAAAACTTGGTGCAAATCTACAGTAATCAAAATAGTGTGGTTTTACATTAGAATAGACATAAAGACCTATAAATGCAATTGAGGATCCAGAAACGGATTCTCCCTTCTGCTGTCAATTGATTTCAACAAGGGCGCAAGATTATTCAATGGGGAAGCAGGTCTCTTCAGCAGCTGGTGCTGACAAAACTGGATATTCTCAGGCAGAAAATGAGGTTGGGCCCTCACCTTACGCCACATACAGAAATGAACTCAAAATGGATCAAAGTCCTAAAACTTACAAGCTAAATCTATAGAACTCTTAGACAAAAAAAATAGAGGAAAGTCTACAGGACCTTGGATTTGGCAATAGTTTCTTTAAAATGCCACCAAAATCATAGGCAGCAAAAGAAAAAATAGATACGTTGAGCGTCATTAAGATTAAAAACTTTTGTGCATCCAAAGATCTCAAGAACATTGAAAGACACCCCACAGAAGGGGAAAAACCACTGACGTGTTTCCAATAAAGCTTTAAAATCCAGAATATACAAATATTTCCTACAACTGCAACAAAAAGACTGAAGTCAGTTTCAAAGCGGACAAGGATTTGTATGGACATTTCTCCAAAGATGATATACGAGTGGCCAGTAAGTCCATGAAAAGAGGGCCAACACCTTTAGTCATTAGAGAAACGCAAATCAAAGCCACAATGAGATACAAGTCCCCTCTATCAGGATGGTTGTGATTTATTTTCTGGGAAATAACAACTGTCGGAGAGGGTATGAAATTTGAACTCTTGTACGTTGCTGGAGGGATGTTAAAACGGAGCATCCACATTGGAAACAGTTTGGCAGTTCCTCAAAAAGTTACACATAGAAATTCCGTATAACTCAGCAATTCCACTCCTAGTTACCTACACGAAAGAACTGAAAAGAAGTCCTCACACAGATGCTTATACAGAAATGCTTGCAACACTAACCACATTGGCCAAAGGTGGAAACAGCTCAAATGGTTACTGACAGATGAGGGGATAAATTGTATGATCCATCCATACAGTGGTATATAATTCAGTCACAAAGGAATGAAGCATTGACGCATCAAGGCTACATCAAGGATGGATCCTGAAAACATGAGGCTAAAACAACGTTATATGATTTCATGCAAGTGAAATACCTAGAATAGGCAAATCCAGGCACAGGAAGTAGATTTGAGGGATGCCCTGGTGGTATAGCGATTACGTCTGCCGCTTCAGAACGGCACAGTCCACATACATCCCAAGGACCCAGGTTCCAGACCCAGGGCCAGGGTGGGGAGCAGAGGGTCAAACAACATGAACAACCAAATGGAATAAATAAGTGCTTCTTCCTGCCTGCCTGCCTGCCTACTTGCCTTTAAAAAAAGAAAGTAGATTCCAGGTGTGAAAAGCTGATATTTGTGGAACCATATTTTAAATGTAGCCAGTCAGCTTGTCTCATCTGAAGTTGGTCAAAGATCTTTAGACCGGGTCCAAAAGCATTTCTTTTAAGAAACTATCAACCAAACAATTGAGAAGTCATCTGGGACACAAGAACTGATGATTATGGACTTTTTGCCAGAGAATGGAATCAGCCAACAATTATGTCTGGGCAAGAACGGGTTAAACTTGTTACCACGGACCCTTTTCTTTACCCACTTACTTCACCTTATTTTCTTCTCATAAACACCCCTGAATTTGTCCCTCCTTGGGGCAAATTCTAGTTTTCCACCAGAACCTGTGTACCCTGAATTGTAATTCTTTGATCCCAAATAACGGTCCTTTATCTCTCTGTGGTCCCCTGGATGTTTACTTTAACAGAGGTCACCAGGGCCTGGGAGTAGAAATGTTGGAGTTATTGCCTAATGTGTACAGAGTTCATGTTTCGGGTGATGGCCACACAGCAAGGGGAATGTAATTAAGGGCAATTTTACACTTAAAATGATTAAAACGGCAAATGTTGTGTTATGTATCTTTACCACAGTAAAAGTAAATTATCGAACTGGGAAAAGCCCACTGAAATGAATCTACTTCTAACAAGTACCCAAATAATCTTTGTAAACAGGAGTGTGAGAACCAACTTGAGGGCGATTTTGAAAAATAGCTCTAGGAATTATAAAGGTAAGCTCGATGTGACATTTAGCATGACTTACACTGTGTTCCAGTTAATGACTAGTTCTCAAAACAGAGACAAAACTAGCTGCTGCTTTTCTTCCAGTAAAATTGTCTCCACGTGGAAATACTCAAGGCTGAGCGTACAAAGGTATGTAAGTATTTAGGGGATGTTTGAGCACACACTAGTTTCCTAGTGGTCAGTCTGTTAGTGAATAATTTTGCATCTTGAGGCCTTGTGCTTCCCTAAGATCATAAATATATGGAAAGCTATATGGATAGTTGCCTCAGCACGAATTAGCAGCAGACAAAACTGGCTCCATAATTTGCAAAGACTAGTAAAGATGAAGAGACCTATGCACCCCCGACGTTTGTTGCAGTATTATTCACAATAACCAAGAGATGGAAACAATCTAAGTGTCCATCAACAAATGAGTAGCTCAAGAGGTGGGCTCTATACACAATGGAATACTACACAGCCCTAAAAAAGATGGAATCCTGTCATTTACAACAGTGTGGATGGATCTAGAAGGAATTATGCTTAGTGAAATAAACCAGAGAAAGACAAGCTAGTATATCAAGAAACTAAGCAAGTGAATGAACTAAACAATCCAGAAACCAACTTTTTAACTAAAAGAACTAAATAACAGTTACCAGAAGGTAAGGGGGAAGGAGGAGGGAAAATCTGATAAAAGTGGTCAGCTGTGTGTTGATGGATGAATTCTGGTGACAACATAATGTGAGACATACTGACATGCCATGTTGCCCACCTGAAGACTATATAATGTTAGAAACCAGTGTGAGCTCAGTAAGAAAATTTAAACACTTTTTTCAACCACTCAGTTCTAAGACTGATCTCAGAAAAATAAACCAAGTACCCTTCTGAGTGCAGGGCCCTGAGTGGTTGCACAGGTCACAACACATGAGACTGGCCTTGGCTGTTGCTGAGAGGCAGCAGACACACTGGGCAGATGCCCAGAATCTAGGCGCATTGGGTGGGAATCAGAAGAAGGGAGAAGGTGGCTGACCCCCAAGGGTCAGTGTGGCCAAGATAGTGTCACCAGCTGACCAATCCTTTCTCCCTTCCCTGCTGACAATTTAAGACTCTTCTCACTTCCAGGCTCACTGATGTGTCTTCAGACCACTGCTCTCATGCTGGAGGAATTTCCAGGTAATTCACTTTTATTTATTTTTACTGTGAACATGTAGCATAAAATCAACCATCTTAAAACCACTGAGACTGAGAAGCACGATGGTGGAGGGGGCCCCTCACCAGCCTCCAGGTCAGAGAGAAGCCACCCTTTTCAGTTTTCAGTCACTGCAGTTCCAAACTTTGTCTGTTGTGGCAATAAATAGCCAGGTTAAGCTGAAATATCAACATGTCTAGGGCAGAAAAGCAGAAGGATGGAAGAGCCTTGATGGCTGGGATGGATAACTGTATGTGTTCCTTGAGTAGACATGATGTTCAGATGTTTGGTCAATTTCCAGTCTAGACATTGCTATGAAGTTATTTTAAGATGGGATTAGTATCTAAATTAAACCAGGAGTCACACTGAGTAAAGCAGATTAACCTCCATAATGAGGGTGGGCCTTGTCTGATCAGTCGAAGGCCTTAAGCAGAAAACATTGAACTCTCCCGAGGAAGAAGAAATACAGTCTCCAGACAGCCTTTGAATATAAGCTTCACTGTTAGGCCTCCCCACAGTCTCTAGCCTTCTCTACAGATTTTAGACTTGCCACCTGCCATAATCACATGAGCCAGTTCCTTAAAATGAATTGATGAGTTAGTTAATTAGTTAGGTCTCTATATGCACATACTCTACTGCTTCTATTTCCCAGGTGACTCCTACAATTCAATGACTTTAATGGGCTGCTGACCTAGGAATTCCTCATTAAGTAAAGAAGTATCCTCAGAGTTGAAGCCACTTTGAATTGGGGTTTCTGTTACTTGTAGCCCAATGCACCCCAGTTGGTACACCTGCTCTATCAATTCTATTGGTGTATGAAAAATCACTGCAAACCAGGTATCTTAAGGCAAGAGTCATTTATTATTCTCATGAATCTATGGGTCAGCTGAGCCGTCCTGCCCATCTTGGCTGAGTCAACTTATGCATCTGCCTCAGTTGGTGAGGCTACCTGTTGAGGATTTTATTATTCTTACCTATAGAAGACATTGTTGGAACAAGCAGCAAAATCTGAATAAGGCCTGGAAATTGGATCATGTCTTGTACAGATATCGTGACTTCAATAATTGTACTGTGATGAGGTAGAAGAATGCCTTGGTCTTAGGAAAGTACTGAAGTACTTAGGGGCAAAGGAGGGTCATGTCTGCAATTCACTGCCCGCTATTTCAGAAAAAAATGTTATAAATACATGTGGAGAGAGACAATCACAGAGAGGGGAAGCAAATATGATAAAGTATTAACATTTGAAAAATTAAGGGAAGGTTCTAAAATAATTCATTGCATTCTTGGCAACTTCTCTATAAGCCCAAAACATAATTTTGAAACAAAACAAAAAATTTTGAGGGAACTAGTGTTCAAACTTGGTGTGTCTAATACAAATGCCTGGGTTCCTTGGAAGTCCAGGGCTGGATCAGAACTCATCTCTGCTCATCACGACTCTCTGGAACTCAAAAATACCTCCTATAACAAGATGATGTGAGCCAGGAAAGTCCTGTGCACTGCACAGCATCACACACACACACGCCCATACAAATACACATATACACATACAAACATGCACATGCACACATACATAAATACATGCATATACACATACACATATGCACAAATACAAATACACATGCCCAAAGATGCATACAAATACACACAAGCACACGCAAACAGGTGCACACACATACACACATGCCAGGAGAGTATGGTGCAAATGCTCCCTCCTCGTTTCCTCTCTGGGGGACTTCGGATTTTCATAGATGGCTTTGCGTGGAGCTATGCTGTCCTTTGAGGGCAGAGTGGGAACTGGGTTCACATGCTGGCTGTCCATTTAGTAGCCACGTGACCTTGAGCAAGCAATTGTAGTTTTCTGTGCCTCAGTTTCCTCACCTGTAAAACAAAGAGGAGAGCACATGCAGATCAAATGGGCTAAAGAGACCTGAGAGCAGAGAACAGGGCCTGGCACAGCGACAACACTCCTAAGTGCGAGCACTCACTGCTACCACCATCGTTTCCGAGGTTAGTGGGTTTCTGTCAAGGCCCTGGGCTTGGGGAGAGTCACACGGCTCCACGGCCAAGCTCTCCACATAGCCAGGACTTACTGCTTATAGACCCGAAGTTCGTTACTTGTCCCTCCCCATCCCAGTGCCCCGCCTGTGGATGTGGGAGATTGCATCACCATCACCATCGAGCTACCATGTGGATAAAAGGACAGCAAACATGTGACACGCTTAGCCTGGTGCTGGGTGCAGTGTCTGCCAGTGCAGAGCCAGGAGGAGAGAAGAGAACATGGAAAACCCATCAGGGTGGCTATTGTTTACAAAATAAATAGGTAAGAGGTATCGGTGAGTATGCAGAAAACTGGACCTCGGGCACTCTCGGTGGGAATGTAAATGCTGCAGCTGCCGTGGAGAGCAGGGTGAGGGGTCCTCACCGCATCCATCAGTCACCACAGGCTGCCCTAACATAATCCCATGGACTGTGCGGTTCGAACAGAAATGCATTTTCTCACAGTTCTAGATCAGGCCGCCAGCCTGGCAGGGTTCTGCAGGGCTCTCCTCCTGGCTTGTCGGAGGCCGCCTGCTCCCGGTGTCCTCACCGCCCTTCCTGGGTGTGTGAGTGAAAACAACGGGGAGAGAGAGGCAACTCTGTCTCTTCCCATTTTTATAAGGCCACCAGTCCTCTCAGATTAGGATTCCCACCCTTATGATCTCCTTTAACCTTAATTACCTCCTCAAAGTCATGTCTCCAAATATACTGGGGCTTGGGGCTCCAATATGTGAATTTGGAGGGAGCGCAGTTCAGTCCATAGCACATATAAGCCTACCAGTTCCACTTCTGGGTGTATATTCAGAAGAACAGAGGTGTGCACTGGTGTAGTAGCATTACATTCGTCACTCCAAAGGAGCGCAACCTCCCGCATGCCTGGGTTCGAGTCCCGGCCCCAGGGGAAAACAACCAGTGTGCACAACAAAAATTAAAATAAAGTAAAACGAATCGTTTCTTCCTCCTCTCTCTTCCTGCCTGGCCGCCTGCTCGCCTTCATTCCTGCCTGGATCTGTCCTTAAAAAAAAGAAAAGTCTTGAAGAGACATTTGCACACCTATGTTCATAGCAGCATTATTCACAACAGCCAAGAGGTAGACGCATCCCAGGTGTGCATAGATGGGCGAATGGATAGACACAATGTGGTCTATATAACAATGGAGTATTGTGTAGCCTTAGAAAAGGAGGAATGCTGACCCACGCTGCAGAATGAATGAACCCGAGGACATTATGCTGAGTGAAATGGGACGGACACAAACAAATGCTTACAGTACAGTTTATGTGAGGTGTCAAGAGTAGTCAAACTCACAGACGCAAAGTAAAATGGTGGTTGCTGCGGACTGCGGAGAAGGGAAATGAGTTATTTCATGGGTCTAGAGTTGCAATTTTTCAAGAGGAAATAGTTCCGGAGATTGGTTGCAAAAACAAGGTACAGGATAAGATGATTAAGATAATCAACGTCAAGCTATGTGTTTACACAGTTAAAATAAATAAAAATTAATTGCCTGGAAATCCCTCCAGCATGAGAGCAATGTCTCCAAAAAGGCCAGCAGGGGGCGCTGTGCACCAGCTCCCATTTCGTCTCACCCGCCTCCCCTCCTCTTCCTCCTCCACGGACGGAGCTGGTGGTTTCTGCTGGGGAAAAGGCACTGGTGTCCGGGAGAAAGTTAGAGCTCTTCTCTTCCCTTCCCCTTCCTCTTCCCCTTCCCTTTCCCCGGATGGACCCTTTCTGTGGAAGCCCCAGAGCTGCACCTCGCTCCCCTCACTTCCCCACCCCAGCACCTGACTCAGGTCATTCGCTGGGGTCCCTTCCCTGTGTGCTGGAGCCCAGCCAGCCCTGGTGGGATGGCCGCCCCGCACTGCCCGCAGATTGCCGGGCCGGAAACGAGACAGCTGCCAAGGAAGACCTGCCCCCAGCTACCCAAAGGCGGGAGGACATTGCTGTGGAAATGGGCCAGGGACCTCTTATCCCAGATGCAACAGCCTCAGGGTCAACCTGACCTGCGGTTTCCCAGCTCAGCTGCTCACTCTATGTCATAACCAAACTGTGCCTCAGTTTCCTCATCTCTAAAATCTTTAATAATGCCAGGGAGCAGGGAGGCTTGAAAGTGCTTAATAAAATCCCTGATACTTAGAAAACAGTCACTGGGCACACCCAGGTGGAGCAGCCGTTAGGTTAATAGCCTCCAGAGGGGCACAGGTCACAAACCCTTGGGTTCTCGTCCCTGGGGTGGGGGCGAACAACTAAATTAAAGCATAGAATAAAATTATTCTTCCTCCACTCTCTTCCTGCCTGCTTGCCTTCATTCCTGTCTGCACCTTCCCTTTGAGAGAGAGAGAGAGAGAGAGAGAGAGAGAGAGAGAGAGAGAGAGAGAGAGAGAGAGAGAAAGAAAGAAAGCTAGCTAACCGGGTTAATTGCCATTCTATAGCCGTGTCCCATGCTGGCCTGGGTTCCCTGCCCCCCATCCCAGCAGGTTTTCCGCTGCACCGGTATCCACTCTCATTTTACTTTCTCTTAAGAAACCTCTTCTGAAGAAACCAGCATGGTGATCTGCTGGCCACAGAGTCAGTGATTTAATCAGGTAGGAGTCCCTGGGTCACAGGGAACAGAAACACTGTTAAGTCACCTCAAAAAGACTGAAGTACCTGGTAGAATCCAAGGAAATATGGAACCACAAATCACTGAGAAGAACAGGCTGGGGTCTGGGCTCTTTAGGGAAATCAGGCATGCACTTCCTCTCCTCCCTCATCTGTCTCTCCTTCCCTAAGCTGCTACCCCTCTCCTCCTGCAGGCTGTCTCCAGGGCATGTACCCTCCCTCCAGCCCACTGAGCCCTGCCATTCTGAGAGCATGGGAGGAGGCTCCCACCCCAGGGCCTCTGCACTCGCTGTGCCCTTTGTCTGAGACATCCTTTCCTAGCTCGCCCCCAGGGCTCACTCCCTCCTCCTTCAAGTCACATTGGTTATGCCGTCCTTGGTCAACTCACTGAAAATTGCAACCCACCCCCACCACCAGCCTCCTCTAGCTTCTCCTTTTTTGCCTTTTCTTTTAATCTTGGTACACACACAAAAATGGGTTAGTCATAATCCTTAGTTGATTAGTAACTTTGATTAATGTAATAAACACTTAGGAAAACTCCACCCCAAACAAAAACTAGAATCTTGACAATAACCTACATCCAACTACATGATCCTCCCCTAGCCCACCCAGCATCCCCTCAACCATGATTCTCATCCTTTGTATGCAGTGTATGATTGCATGCGTGTGTGTAATTTAGCTGCCTTTTCCTATATAAAAAGGATGTCACGTCTATGTCAGGGGATGTTGGTCCCCTGGATATTCTGTTTCAGAGAGCCGTTGTGGTGCGATGTGTGTTATCGTTCTTTCTTCGCGACCACAGTGTGATCTTTCGTGGTGGGAACTTACTCATTTGCTCTCCCATAGATGGGCATCTGGGTTGCTTCCCAGTTTTGACCACTGTGAATATTCTCCCATGTGAATTTAGATGGATAAGAATTTCTCCAAGGGCTGGGGAGTATGCAGCACTCTGGAGTAGAGCCATGGGGTGATAGGGTGTGCTCAGTTTTAGGAGATCAAGCCAAACTGTTTTCCAACAGGGTCGCACCAATTCCTATCCCACCAGCATTGTCTAAGACGGCTTGCTCTTCTCCACAGCCTTGCTTTTACTTAGGTGTTTGTTTACCATCCACATGCCCACATACACACACACTGACATGTCAGAACCAAGAGGGCAGAGATCTTTGTCTCTTAGTCATTGTTGTGTCCCCACTGCCTAGAACAGTCTTTGGCACATAGTAGGTGCTCAATAAGGATTTTCTGATTGAATGAATAAGTGGATGGCACAAAACCAGACCCTAGAGCTCATGGAATGGTTATCAGCCCAATTTCCTGGAGATGGGCTGTTTCAGCCCTGTTCAGAGTCAATCCCCCCAATCCAGAGAAAGGACCATTGGCCCCAAACCTCTGATGCCCAGAACCCCAGATGATCTACATATGAGTCTCTGAGGGTACATGGGTAGTTTATTAGTTTGGTTTTTTTGGGGTGGAAGGAGTCTGGTACAGGCAGGAATGAAGGAAAGTAGGCAGGCAAGAAGAGAGAGGAAGAAGCAACTTTATTTATTTCCTTTAGCTGTTCATCTTGGTTGTTCCCCCGGCTCTGAGACACAAACCCAGGACCTTGGGATGTATACGGACTGCATCCAACCCCTACTCCAGCAGGGGGCGTCAAACATGGTAGTTTTAAAACAGTCCCTCCCAGGAGACTTCCGTGCGCCTCCAGAGACCCAGCCCCCTAAGGGGCTCTTCACATCGCCCGCGGATGCTCAGGCCCCGCGCACGTCCAGCTGAGCCTGAATTTCAGAGTGAGGCCCAGGAGTCTGTGTTCATCTGGCACCTGCCACATGATCCGTGTACGTGGCCACAGAGCTGCGCCTACCCTGGCTGCCGTGACTGCTGAGTCCCCACCACCCTGGGCCGGCTGTGCGTGTCAGCGTCCTGGGTCTTGTCTAGTTGCACCAGAGTTCCGAGCAGCCAGTGAAAGACCTTTTGCCACCCACTCCCTCTCCACCGCATCCTGAATCCTGAGGAAGTCCCGATTTCAGCAGAACCCTCTGAGTTCCAGGGGCCCTGTCTCATCCCCCGCAAGATACCCAAACCCACCGTCTTTCTATGTTTCTTGCTTCCCACTTAAACCCCATCCCCACTGCAGAAGGAAAGGTCACTACTTCTGGCCCAGATGGAGGGGGCTGGAGAGAAGGGAGTTGAAAATCCTCAACTCGCTCAGCCTCTCCAGGTTGGGGGAGCCCTCCCAGGGGGCATACCCCAGTTGAACATGACCCTGGTATGGGCATCACAGTCACTTCTTGTGTTCTGTGTCCCCACAGATTGGTTCCTGATTCTCCACTTCTCCTCCATGAAGGGCATCAGTCAGAACTGGTCTCCAGCAGGTGCTCTTTGCCACCACTGGGCTTTTGCATATCCTGGTTCTCTGCTCCTTCTCCTCCCCCATTTAGCCACATTAAGACTCTAGATCCTTGGGGGAGGGACTAAAATTTCACCTCTTCTGAGAAGTCTTCCCTGGTTTCTTAGACCTGGCAGAGTCCCTGTTAGAGATCTTCATGATATCCTGAACTTCTTCGTGGCTTTGCAAAACGTTATAATCACATCATGTGTGTGCGTGTGTGTGTGTATGTGGTTCATGCCTCACTCTCCCACCAGACTCTGACACAGGAGAGCAAGAAACATGCTGTTCTGGTTCTCTCTTTGCCTCTGCACGTAGCCCAGCGTCTGCCATGTAGGCAGGGTCCAGCATTTTTCAGGTGATGGATGAACAGAGAGATGAATGAATAGATAGATGGAGAGTTGGGTGGTTAGGGGGGAGGAAGAAAAGATGGGAGAGAGAAGGAAAGACTTGCATAGATGAATGTAAGAACAGATGCATGGATGGATAAATGGGTGGATGGACATATAATGCATAGACATATGGAAGGGTAGATGATGGAGGGTGGCTAGATGGATGAGTGAATGGATAGATAATGCATAGATTGATGGAAGGGTGGATGGATGGGTGGGTGGATGGGTGAATTGGTGGGTGGATGGGTAAATGGATAGATAATGCATAAATGGATGGAAGGGTGGATGGATGGGTGGGTGAATGGATGGAAGGGTGTATGATGGATGGGTGGATGGGTGGGTGGACGGATGGATGGATGGGTAGATGTATGAAAGGGTGGATGGATGGGAGGGTGGATGGAAGGGTGGATGGATGGGTGAATGGATGGGTGGATTGATAGAAGGGTGGATGATGGATGGGTGGATGGATGGGAGGGTGGATGGAAGGGTGAATGGATGGGTGGATTGATGGAAGGGTGGATGGATGGAAGGGTGGATGGATGGATGGATGGGTAGTCAGAAGTCAGATAGGTGCATAGATGATGAATAAGAGAATTAAAAAAATGAGTTCATCTCTCATTGCCATTTTCCATTCCACCAAAAGGTGCACGTGATTGTCCAGGCCAGTGCTCTCAAGAGTGTCAACAATGCCGAGAAGGGCAAGCTCCACACTTCCAGGTCATGCTCCAAATTCTCTGTCCAGTTTCTGACGGTGATGATGGTGGTTCTATGGGTGAATAGAAAGTGTTGATCACAGAGCTAAGAAAATCACTGTGATCCTCACAGGCCAGGTAAATAAGTATGACCCATCCCAGATTTGATGTGTAGCTCGGGGAAAAGTGCCACCATCTCCTCCCATCTAGGCAGTTTGAGTCCTTCATCCCAATGAGCAAATATCATGGCCACTTGGGAGCAAGACAAAAATTGCCCAGAAAAGAACACGCTGGAGTTCTTTCCCAAAGGATGTAAAGCAGACAGACAACTTTTTTAAGTTTGTAATTAATTGTTCTTGTTCCATTGGCTTCTCTGTTGGCCTCTGAGCCCTCTCCCCCATGGACAGTGGTCTCCTTGAAGGCCAAACTCCCTGCCCTCTGCAGAATCTCTTTCTCTCAGGGCACCCAGGAGCAGGGCTTTGAATGTCCAGTGGGCTGCAACCGAGGCGAGACAGGCCATTTGGGCCACAATGCACCACCCCATCCTCAGTGGATGCCACTCAGTAGTCGCTGAACAAATATAGAGGCAGCATGATTCTGTAGGGGGGCACCCAAGAGCCTGAGATCAAACCCAAGCCCTGCCACTCACTCCCTGTGGAAACTTGGACAAGTCACTCAACCCTTTGAGCTCCAGCGCCTTTTCTATGTGTACAATGAGGACACTATTTACCCAGCTGTGGGCAATCGTGGAGAGTGGTGTGAGATAAGTGACTTACATAAAGAGCACTCCATACATGATAATTGTCACGTGATGTGAAGCAGCCACACCACACAGATGAGCAAGACACAGTCCCTGATCTCATGGAACAGATTCTCCTGAAGTGGCTAAATGTGCTATGGGGTCGTATTGGGGGGAGGAACACAGAGGGAAATTAGATGAGTTCAGGGAAGGTTTCCTGGAAGAGGTGACATTTAGTCAGACCTTAAATATTACACAGTCTGGAGTCTTAGGCTCTTCTTTCCAACTTGCTGTTAAATTCACATGACCTTAACCCAGTCTTTTCCCCACCCTGGGGTCCCAGACCCTCTCGTGTAACATAAGGTTACTGATCATCAGCTCCAGTTTTTCAAATCACAGCCTCCTTTGAGAACAATCTGCTGAAAGCTGGAACTTCTTCCCAGAAAACTGCAGGTACATTAGTTTCCCTGTAATGAGGGAGGAGGGTCTTCCTGGACCCCAGATCCTAATCTAAAATCCCAGAGCTGAGTAATCCTGTTAGGGCACGATCCCTGCAAAACTGGCTCTGTCTGCTGACAGCCTCACTCTTCAGTCTGCAGCCAACGCAAACAAGAGGAACCACTGACTGATCTGGAAAAGTTCATCAGGCACCAGGCTGCTGGACAGAGCAGGGGCCTGGGTAGGGTGGTCACTGCAGCTGGCTGGGGAATCAGTTCTGGGAAAGTGTCTCTGAGTGGCCTGCCTCTGACCTCTCAAGCTTATCACCATCTGCCCTGGGGAGGAAAAGTTGTGTGGGCCTCTCTGGCAAGCTCCCAAACAGGCCCCTGACCCTGTCGGCCACCCAGGCTGCAGTTCCCGGATGCGTCCTTCATCTTCCCTAATCTAAACACCACTGACCCTGGGGCTCCATCCCTTCCCAGCTGTGTCCTCAGCTGGACCCGGAGGCCCAGAGGAGAGTGCTGGCCACCACATTGACACTTGAGCATCTGACTCCCTTTCTAGTCAGCCCGACCATTATTGAGCACCTACTGTTTACAGGCATCTTTGAACAAGATGGCAGACAGCCTGGCCTCATCTTCCTCCAGGGTCTCTGATTGAGTGCCCCCACGCCCTGGGAGGCAGGATGCTGCACTACCCCATGCCCCTGGAGCAGATGGGGCCTTGAGGAAGTGGGCTCTGGGATGGCTCTCAGCGTGGGGAGGGGGATTAGCCCTGGGTTGGTGTCGGGCCTCTGCTCCAAGTTGCTGTGTGAATCTGGGCCTGTATCTTGTCCTCTCTGGGCCTCAGCCTTCTGGCATATACACTTCAGAGACTATGGCTTCATTTGGCCTGGAAACAGGCCTTGCCAGCCCCTCTTCGCCGCCAGAACGTTGGAAGGAGGACAGAAGGCTACCATAGAACGCTTTAAGATTTCTCTGTACAGTCTCTGGGGCCTATTCATTCAAGCATTTATTGAGCACCTACTGAGTGCCAGGCCCCGGAGAGGACAACTGCAATGTACAGATGACCACAACTCAAGCGGGCGACCCGTGGCCTCCGGGCTCCCTGCCTTGTGCCCAGCATGCAGTCAGGAGGTCTCGGAGGGTCCCAGGTGGGCCTAGCTGAGGATCTGGGGAGACCGGACTGGGAGTCAGCGCCAGCGGGCTTGGGGCCGACGTGTCTCCTCCCCTTCCTCCTTCTCCGCCCCTTCCCCCTTCCCTCCCCTGAGCGCGGCCACGGCCGCCTCCCACCCGCGGGATCCCGGCGTCCCGCAGCCGGCTCGAGTCCGTCGGCCGGCGGCTAGTCTGTCCGCGCGCAGAGCCCGGCATCCGGCGTGCGGTGGCCGAGGGGCCTGGGAGGGAAAGGGCGGAGGCGGGACCGCGGCGCCCTCCCGCTCTGCGGGGAGCGCAGGCGGCAGCGGGGCTGAAGCGCCAGCCGGAGGAGGCAAAGCGGAGGAGAGGCGGTGAGAGCGTGGGGTGCTGGGGGACCCCACCCCCGGCTCCTGCGGGGGGCCGCGTGCGCCGTGGGGAGGTCTGGGCGGGGGAGAAGGGCTGGTACCCCCAAGGCGGTAGGCAGCGACGATCCAGCTCCCAGCTTCGCCTCCTCCGCGACACGACCCCCGGGGGCCCTGGGCCGCGCCTGCGGCGCCGCGCATCCTGGCGCACCCCGGCTCATCCCCGCACGCCCCGCATCCCCAGCGCCCAGCATCCCCCAGCCGCCTCGCGGGCCGGGAGAAAGCGCTCGGGTTGCTGAGGAGGGGGCGCCTCGGGGGACGAGTCTTGGAAAACCGCGCCCCCAGCCCCAGCCCTCCCTCCAGGCTTGACCCCAAGGGAACAAGGCCAGGCGACCCCCTAAAGTCCCCCTTGCTGCCCCCCACCCATCGGTTCCCTATTGTTCTCCACCAGCTCTCTCCCGGGAAGGGGGGAGGGGGTGCTGCGCTCTGTTCTTAAAGGGCCCTCTTCCCCCTCTTGTCTCCCAGCAGGTTGCGAACACGAGTGGGGTGGGGCGTGCCCACAGGCCCCCGCCCCTCTCGTCCCCCTGCCCAGCTCCGGAACCGCAGCCTGCTCGCAGGGCAGGGGCACTTGCGTTCTTCCTCTACCCAGGCCTTCCAGGATGCCCTGGAGCCAGGACTAGGGGGGCAGGGACGCCCCTTTTAGTAGGAGCCGTCGGGTGCGGGGAGCAGACCCTAAGGAAGACCAGCAGCCCCACTGGAGGCCAGCGGTGCAGGGTCCTGCAGGCAGTAGGGAGCGCAGAGGGCTGGCTGGGCCCTGCAGAGAGCAGCAGCAGGCTGGGCCCTGGGCCTCCTGGGTGACAGGCCCTGCATGGCTGAGAAGGACCAGAGAACGGCCAGAAAGAGACTGGACCCAGAGTAGAGGTGGCTGCCTCACTGGGCCAAGGGAGCCAAGGAATTTGGAGTAACGATTGCCCCATCACACACCAGGCACTCGCTCTCCAGAACAGTACACTATCTGGGCAGCTCAGTGGGGAAGGGGTCCCTGGCATCTGGAACAGCAGCCCAGCCCCTGCACGGAGGCCTCTGCGCCTCAGAAAGGTCTAGGAGTTAGAAGGGAGGCCACAGAGTTCTTGCCGGCCCGCTGGGGAGAGAAGAAGTTCGCTGCCTGCTCTTGGGCCCAGGAGGAGCTGGGCCAGTCAGAGTGGGGTCCTGGCCCCTGAGGCAGCGGGGGCCATGTCACGGCCAGGCCAGGGCGTGATGGTGCCAGTGAACGGGCTGGGCTTCCCACCGCAGAATGTGGCCCGGGTGGTGGTGTGGGAGTGGCTGAACGAGCACAGCCGCTGGCGACCCTACACGGCCACCGTGTGCCACCACATCGAGAGCGTGCTCAAGGAGGATGCCCGAGGCTCCGTGGTCCTGGGCCAGGTGGATGTCCAGCTGGTGCCCTACATCATCGACCTGCAGTCCATGCACCAGTTTCGCCAGGACACAGGTGAGCAGACTCCCTTCCCACCCCGCCCACCCGCCGACCCCGCAGCGCCTCAGCGCAGGGAGCCTGCAGCCGCAGGAAGGCAATCTTCGAATTTAACCTTCCTACCTGCTCCCAGAAAGGGGCAGTTTGTCCTAGTCCATTTGAAGACTGCAATCCTGCCTCTTCGATTAATCATCACCCCTCCGAGCCTCAGTTTCCGCATCTGTAAAATGGTTGGATCAGTGTGTGAGCATGAAATAAAATTGTGCTCACTGAGCACAGAACCTAGAAGAGCACGCGCTCTCAACATTTTCTGACAATCCCAGGCAGTAAGTCTTATTATTATACTTGTACTAGTATTGCTTTCATTTTACCGAGGAAGAAACTGAGTCTCATAGAAGCTGAACATTTAAGCTTCAGCTGGAGTTTAAGCCAGACAACTGAAGTCCGGAGCCCAAACTGTTGACTGGTACCTCGTATGAGCTCCCGGTCTGGCGTTGGGGAGGTGTGATGGCGGTGGTAATGGTGGAAGCTGGGGTGTTGGTGGGGGTGATGATGATAGAGGAGATGATGGTGGTGACATCAGTGGTCTTAATTGTGGAATCAGTTGCTGATGGTGTTGATGGTCCTGGGGGTCGTTTGATGCGGTGATCACGATGGAGAGAATGTGGGTGGTAGCGTGATGGGTGATGATGGTGATAAAAATGGTGAGATCCTCTCGGCGCTTTTTGTCCTGGAAATTTGCCATCACCATGGAGCGCTCCCAGAGTTGTGTTGCCTGGTGGTCACTGTGACAAGCTTGTGGTCAGTATGGGATAGTGAGGTCCTACCTCATGGAAACAACCAAAGAATCCTTGGCGTGTTTGACCCCAAGGACCCACTGATAGAGGTCTGGTGATGGGGGGGGTGGGGTTCCTGTGAATCCTGGATGACAGAGCGGCATGTGACAGCCTTGGGGACAATGGAACACCTTCCTTCTCTCTAGAGCTGTACCGTCCAAATGGCAGCCACTAATCACATGTGGCTATTTATGTGATTAGAACTACGCACAGTTTAAAACTCAGTTCCTCTGTCCTGCTAGCCACATTTCAAGTGCTCAGTAGCCACAGGTGTCTCAGGGTTACCATAGGGGACAGAACACGGTCATCATGGTAGAAAGTTCTAGTAGATACCTTTGCTCTAGAACATCACGTGGCACCTTGAGGGTAGTTACCAAGTGTGGAAACAAGCAGATTCCTAACCAGTGGTTTACTGGTGTTACTTTTCCATACAGCTATGTTTCCATAACTGTGGGCGTTGACCGTGGTCACAGATGGTGCCAGTCATTCATGCATGCCATCATATGATCCTCTATTAACCTCCTGCTGGGTGTCAGACCCTGCTAAGCACCAGAATACTGCTAGGAGCAGCACAGGTCGAGTCCTTAGTAGGGGCCTACTCTGGAAGTCCTGGAGGGATGAGGGAGAAGCCAGCACACAATCACGCAGGTATTCAGCTGTAGGTCTGAGAATATGAAAGAAACTTGCTTTAGGGGGTGATCATGGAAGTGATGTTTGAGACTACAGGAGATGAGCAGTGTTCCAAGCAGAGGGAACAATTCGTGCAAAGGCCCTGTGGTGGAAAGGAATAGAGTACACTCAAGCTCTTTGTATGTGAGTGCAATCAACAAGGGTAAGGGGGTTCAAGATGAGTTTGGACTTGTCAGAGGCCTGGACAGCTATGGAAAAGGCTTTGAATTTGATCCTGAGAGTGGAGGAAGCCACCATTGACTCTGTGCCCAGTTTTCTAGAGAAGCACTGAATCACTGATGGAGAAATGAGAAGTGCTAAGTGTCCCCGTTCTCTATGGTTTGTTTCCAGACCTTCTCTGGGGAGGGCAGGGGTCTGAGAGCAGAAGGAGACGGCTTTCTCCTTGGCTCCATGTTTGAGACATTGTAGGTTCATACAGAGCTGGTGCAGGATGTTCCAGGGCCTAGTGTGGGGGGTGATACTCACAGCAGGGAGCGCCTGCCGAGGATGCCAAGTTGACCACTTTGCCTTTGATCCCCTTTGGGGCTCTTTTTCTATCCTAGTTCTCACACTCGGGCTCCTAGCTCCCTCCATATATTTTCCTGCCTGCCTTCCAGCAGGACTTTTTCCTTCAGTGGCACCCCTTGGAAAGTGCCACCTCTCTGGAACCCCTGGAAGTTCAGCCAGAACCACTTCCCTGTCGCCCCACCCCAGCTCACTCCACACCTGTCCCCTCCTTGCCGGAAAAGGAAAAAAACAGTCAGTGGGCTCCTGGGAGCCTGCCAAGCTCCCCTAGTGAGAGAGAGGAAGGCCTGCAAACCTGGGAAGCTGGTGGGGGGCCTTGGATGCCCGGAAAACTGCTGGAGGAAGGGACAAGAAGCCTCCCCATCACACATACCATCACATGCGCGCGCGCGTGCGCGCGCACACACACACACACACACACACACACACACTTCACTCAGGACTCACCTCTCCAGACCTCAGTTTCCACATCCGTGAAGTGGGCAAAGCTTCATCTTGCTAGCAGGCTTGTCGGGCTGATGGAGAAAACCACATCCATGACTTTATCCCACAGACCTTGACTCACTGTGTACTGGACACTGAGGATATGAAAGATAAGTAGGAGATCCTAAATCTTGAAAAGATTATGGTTCAACACCCCCACCCCCACACACCCAAAAAGTAAGTAAATACACAATTAAAGTTATAAAACCCAAAGCTTGCACCTATGTACTGAAACGAACAGTTTCTATCTAGATATTCTTATTAGAAATTCTCAATAAGCTCAGTGAAGCTGCATTTTGATTTGGGGGTGAGGCGGAACCTGCACCAGCTGTCCAAGTGCCCTCAAATGGGAATCGGCAGGCTGCCTGGTCAGGTCAGAGAGCAGCTGCTCCAGCCTGTGGGCCTCATATCTGCTGAAACCGCTCATCTCTACCATGAGAGCATGAGTGCGGCCAGTCAGTTGGTGAATAAATGAATGAATTAAGAGTCTGCACTCTTAATACAACTTGTTGTGGGCATGGACGTTTGAATTTCCTATCATTTTCACAGGTCATTTCTTTTTAACCGTGAAAAAAAGTAAAGATCCTTTCTTAGCTCCCGAGCAGGGCAGAGGCCAGCGGTGGGCAGATTTGACCCATGGGCTGCAGCTGGCCAGCCCCTGCCCTAGTAGGTTCTTAACCTGCCCCTGGGCGAAGGCAGTACCATGGCTCGCCCCGCCTGGCAATACCACCCTGCATGCCACGTGGTGTGTGCCAGGGGGCACGTGTGTGCGTACCTGAGCGTAGTGCCCACCCGCTTGTAAACCACTGACACACAAGTGAGCAGACACAAAGCCCAAGTGTCAGGCTCAGGCCGTGGGGCGGGCCGGGGGTCATGGCCTAGCTCTGTCCTGGGAGGCACTGCTGTTTGTGCAGCCGGGTGCCCCCCTCACCTCTCCCCTGCTGGGCTGTTTTTGTTGCTCCCCGCTGGGGCCAAGGCCTCTTTGAAGCCAACAGTGTGGACTGGAAACTGGCACTAGCCCTCCCCACGTGGAGGGAGTGCTGTGACCTTGGGCCACGTGACGTGAGATCAGTGGCAGTGGTGTCCCAGGCTGAGAGCCGGAGGGCTGGACCTGAGGGATACAAGGGACCAGGCGGGTGCTCCCTTTGCTGTGATTTTGGTGACATTCCTCTTCGTGTGCCACGTGCTCTTGCCCCAGAGCTGTGCTCAGTTCCCTTTGTCTGGAGCCGTCCCTGCGTCCCTACTGCAGCAAAGCAAGATTTCACAAGTGGGAGCCAAGGCGGAGGGGTGTGCCCGGTCAGCACAGCAGCTGGGAGCCGGGGCCCAGAGCCACTGGGGTCTTGGAGAAGGTGTTGACTGCTGCCAACAGTGACAGAAAGATTTGGCAGCTACTTCTGCCCCCCCACCCCGGCAAACGAAGCCATATCTTCCTGCCTTTGGAAACTGGTCTTTCCACCCAGTACCCAGAGCCAACAGAGATGTGACAGCCACTTCCGAGGCAGCTTCCAGATCCCACCCTAGACTCACAGGCTGGGGACAGCAGGGAGGGCCACCCCCAGGGCTGACGGGTGTCTCCCTTTCTCCTCTCCCTCTGCTGCTGGGGAGCGTATGGCAGCCTTCTGTCCACTCTGCAGATGGGCCCACTGAGGCTGGGGGCGGCCAGGCTGGAGACTATCCACAACTGCTGTCCCCAAGGCTTCAAGCACGGCTGTGCCTGGCTCTCCAAGCTGCTGGGCTAGAGTAACAGGTGGTGGCTGCTTTCAGTGTCTCCCAGGCTGACGGCGCTGCTCTGGGTGGCTAGAGCTACACCCAGCCCTGGTCCCTGCCTGTGGGAACGTCCTGTCTGAGGACACGCTTAGGCTGGTGGAGGCTGGGTTGGGGCCACCCAGAGGGAGGAGCAGCCGTCGCCAGGAAAAGCACCTTCCGAATTTAGATGCCTAAGCATGTGGGACAGATGGAGAGACTGAGGCCGGAGAAGGGGAGTGACTTGTCCAGGGTCACACAGCAATTGGTCCCAAGCTAGAACCCTGGCCTCTCAGACAGGTATCAGAGATGGAGAACAAGGCGATATTCAGTGCTCAGGCTGAGAGAGTCCCTCACCCCTGTCCCTTGAGAGCTCTGATGGGCCTTGTTGTCACAGTCTACCAAGGAGGGAGCAGCCTGCACAGCCCAAAAAGCCTCTGGGCCAGCTCCCTGGTTACCAGACCCCTGGGGACCCCTCCCAGCCAACCCGGGAGGCCCCTGCAGCTGGGGCTGACACCAGGGAGCAACATGTGCTTGGGCAGGCAGGGTCTGTCCCAGCAAACCCACACGTGCATGACCCCACTACCTCCTGTTGCTCTACCTTCCCCTGTGACAGACCCACCTGTGGGCCTCTGCTGCTCCTCTGGCCCCAGGAACCTCTTCTCATGCCAGAGCTGCAGCATCACTTTTTGTTGACAGTCAGTGGCTCCTGAACAGAATCAGGCCCTGGGCTGGGTCCTGAGAACTCAGGGAAAGGAAGGACCAGTCCTTCCAAGATGATTCAGAGTCCAGTGGAGGCAAAAGCAAGTGCACATCACGGAAACAGCCGTTGACCCTTCTCTCAGGAGGCCACAGGCAGAGATCTGAATTCCCGCGTGGCCTTGTGCTGCTGTGTGGCCACAGGCAGGCCCCTCAACCTCTCCGAGCCTTGGCTTCTGCTCTGAAAAGTGAGAAGGACTGGCTCCTACTGGAGGGGTTGTCGTGAGGGTTAAATGAGATGACGTGGGTAAGAGCACGGAGAATATTGCTTGGCACATAGTCAGAGTCATGCTCACGTAGGAAAAGGGTTTCAGCGCCTCATAGGAGGTTCCCTTCAGCAGGTGGTGAGGTGGTGTGGACAGAGTACCTGAGGGCTCAGAGGGAGGACTTCCTGTAGGAGGAGTCCTCCAAGAGCTAGTGTGGTTTGGACAAACAGAAGGGACGAGGGGAGGAGGACTTCTAAGTGAACAGTGTTGCAAAGGCCTGGACTAGAAGTCAGTGCAGAGTCCCCCGGCCTGCGCGGAAAGGGAGGCTGTGGCAGGAGAGGTGGGAGGTGCAGGGGTCAGGGGAAGGGAGGCCTCTTGGGACCCACCAGGCCTGGCTGGTCTGCCAGCTGCTGCCCTTTAGCAGCTGGGCCCCTGGGACCCAGAGCCACACTGCAGACCAGCTTCATTAATCACGGGCCCTTCGAGGCCAGAGCCAGGGCGGGCTGGGCAGGGCAGACGCAGGCATTCCTCACAGAGACTCCCTCCACCCAGACATCCCCCATTTTACACATAGTAAAATTGAGGCTCACAACATGGGGAGCCACCTGCCCAAATTAGGAGTATGAGTGGGCGATTCAGACCCGGATCTCGCAGCCCAACACCCGGACAGCACGGTGCCTCACCCCGTGTGGGGTGGGCCATCCTGGGTCAAATCCTGCCACAGCCCCTCTCCACCTGCCCACCATCCTTCCCTGTTCTCTCCCAGCCCCAGCCTCACCCTTGCTAGCGAGCTGTCCAGTCTGACCTGGAGGTGGGTAATGGGGGAAGCTTGGGGGTCGGAATGGGGAGGTAACAGTGAAGGTGAGGAGAGCTGAGGTGCAGGAGGGGCGATGCGTGGAGCTCTTGCAGATGGTGGTGAGGGGCTGGAGGGAAGACAGGGGCCATGATGAAGAGTCCAGCCCTGTCCTGGGGGAGCTGATGGGGAAATGTGGGGGCTGTGATGGAGGGTGGTGCAGGAGGGGAGAAGAAGTGAAGGGAGAGGCATCGGGCCTGATGGGGAGGAGGTAGAAACCATGATGGGAGGACAGAGAGGAGGGACCTGGATAGGAAGGCGACAGGGCAGGACTGGTCCCAGTGGAGGTGCCCATTCAGGCCATGGGAGGGGGGTCTCTAGAGCCCTCCTCATGCAGCTCTCAGAGTACGGAGGGTGCCCAGACCTCGCAGCTCTCCCCCCAGCACATCCGTGTCCCCTTGGGTCTCCCTCATCCCCTCACCCTGCAGCGCAGCCTGGGTCTCCACACCCTGGGGCAGCCCCCAGGCCCACCAGCCCACCCTGCCTCCCAGCTGCCCCGGCTGCCACCCAGAACTGGCTGCCTCCAGGGGACTCTTGGTCCCTTCCCTGGTAGTGGGGGTTTGGGGGGTAAGGGGGAGCAGAGGGCTGGCGTGTGACCTTGGGTAAACCACACTCCCTCCCTGAGCCTCAGTTTCCTCCTCTGTAAAACAGTCCAAGAACAGTGCCTAGCTCCTGAGACTGTGGTCAGTATGATTCATTTGCTCAAGCGGGAGGCATGGAAGGGGCACCTACTAGGTGGGGGCAAAGGGAGGCCCTGGGGTGTGGGGCTGTTCCTGACTGTGGCACCCCAGGCTGCATCCTTGCTCTGCCCGCTCCCTCTCAGGCTCCTCCTGTCTTCCCTCTGGAGCTGCTCCAGGCTGCACCTCCACCTGCCGGGCGTAGTGGCAGGCTGCTGACGGCTTCGGGAGGGAGTCTGGCGCGGGGCCCTGGAGCCGAGCGCCCTGAAATGCAGAACAAAGGATGAGACAATCAAAGGAGGCAGTGAGGGCCACCAGGGTAATCCTGCCAGACTGCAGCATAGCCACTCTTCCCCCAGGACAGGCAGTGCCCCTCCACCACTGAGTCTTTGTCCCGTCTCCCTCCGGGGAGGGAGAACACGCGGGGGAAGCAGTTTACCTGAAATCACACCATCTGGAGCCCCCCCAGCTTCCTCTCCTCTAGGGACGGATGGTTCGTTCTTGCAAGGTAGTAGTCCCCTGGTACAATGGAAATGAGAGTCAGGGGGCTGGGGTCAAGATCAGTCTCTAATTTGTAAGTGTTGTGGGCCAAGTCCCTTCTTCTCTCAGAGGTTCAGTTTCCCCATCTAGACAGTTCAGTCTGCCAGTTCAGACGCTTCTAGGACCGGCAGTGAGAGGTGTGTGCCGCTACTGGGAAGGGGAGGTTTGTCTTGTTCTCTAGTGCCTGGTACACAGTAAGCGCTCGACAAATGCTTGAACACATGCATGGAGCCACTGCGACTCAGCCTCTGCTAGCTGTGGCCAAGGAGGCCACACCTGATGGCCACATCTTTGGCTATGTGGGGATTTTTGAAGTTCAGACATGAGCGAGTCCACACTTGTCTTGAAATGTGGGCCATTGTGTTTATTCAGTGTAAATAGCACGTGGATCAAAACAAAATCACATCTCCCAGCAGCTCGCGGTCCCCAGCCTGGTCGCTAGTACCCTGAGTTAGACTCACTGCTGTGTATTCGGCCCTTCCTTCCGTCCGCACTTGGTGAGCTCTGTGCCTTGATGGGGGTCCTGCAGCTACAAAGTGTTACGGGAGCCCCAAGGAGGAAGCAAAGAAGATTCCAAGAGTTCAGTGCTTGAGCTGAGTTAGGACTCAGCAGGCAGGAAAGCTGGGGGAGGCAGTAGTTCCAGACAGAGGGAACAGCCTCTGCAAACGCATAACCATGCCTGGTGTGTTCAGAGAAAATAATTTGGTTTAGTCAGAGTGTGAGGCTGTGCACGCAGCTTGGGATGGGCCACAGAGATGAGCTGAAGAGCTGAGACTGACTCCCAAGGGAACTAGGGAGCTCTTGATGGGTGCTGAGCAGAGGCCAGAGGCAGGAGAGATACAGGTGTGGTGTGGGAAACAGCTGCTCTGTGGGAAGGCACTCCAGTGTGGGACACCGACAGACGCCACAGCAGTGGATAAACAGTGGTGGTGGCTCGGACCAGGGTGGTGGCAGTGGAAGTGAGGACAAGTCACAGCTGGCTGGGGTAAATCCTGATGCGGTGGCTTAGTAGCTGTGTGACATTGGGCAGATCACTTCACCTCTCTGTGCATCAACATCCCTATGAGGCAATGAGAACAATGGCCCCTGCTCTGGAGACTGTAGTGTGGACTAAGAGTTGACCTATGTGAAGCAGTAGGAAGGGTCTGGCACAGCCTCTAGGAATGCTCGCTGCTCTTATTATGTCCATTTTGCAGATGAGGAAAGAGAGGCTTGGAAGGATCCAATTGGCTGCCAAGGCCACACAGGGCTCTGGAGATGGAGGGCTCTCTTCCTCCTCTGGTCCCTACCCCCAAGACACACTTCCCACTCTCACTGTTGCAGCTGTGCCTGGGGATCTGAACCCCAGTGTGTTGGAGCCAGGTGACTGGGGACGCCCCCCAGACACGCTGTGGACATAGCCAGTGCCCAACTGCTGGCCGCCCCCTGGGCAAGGGCTTCAAAATCGATTCAAAGGTGGTAGCCTCTCAGAGTGCCATGCAGCCCCTTGGCCTTCAACGCCCCCTCTCCGCCCTCCCCGCCATACCGCCCGGCCTAGCTGCCCACAGACCCTGGGGAGCCCCTGCCAGCTTCCACGGTGCAGAAACCACTAATGGGCCGCAGCTTAGCTTGATGAGGCCCGCGGGAGAGTTTGGAGTGAAACAGAACACTGCGGGGTTATCGATCACAGGGCAGGGGGAGGCTGCGGGTCTTCAGGCTGCAGTTCGAATCCCAGCCCGGCCTATGCCCCCAGCCCGACTTCCGTGTCTTCATAAGGAGCCTCAGTTTCCCCGTCTGCCAAGTGGAGCTGAAATGGTGCTCAGAACCCTCAGGACTGTCGTGAGGACCAGGCGGTGCATGTAGCCCCGAGACGCACACCATCGACCCCTCGGCACACCAGCCTGTCATCATGATGCACTTGTCACTCCAGAGGGTGGGCCCAGCGTGCAGGTGGAGGGCGGGGTGCAAGGGTTCTGGAAGGTCATCGTAGGCTGGGCCTTGAACCCTGTGTAACCTCCGTGCTGCCGTTTCCTCCTCCTGAACATGGGCTATGGGAGCAGAGCCGAGCAGTGATGGGAACAGGCAGCACCCAGGCGGCCTGGGGTGGGTCTGGCTGGACCACGTGCTTGTACATGACCTTGGGTTTGGCTGTCTTCTAACCCACTCTGTGCTCCAGCACCTCACCTCACCTAGAATGGGGTATAAGGCCCCTGCCTCCTAGAGTTGATGTGAGAGTTAACAGGAGCCGGGCCGCAGGGCGCCCTCTGAGCGTGAACACTTGTCATCATCGTCACGTCTGGGTCATGGAGGATTAAGTAAGGTCCCTCGTGGGGCCTGACATCCAGCAGGTGCCCACCCTGCCACCCAGCCTCGCCATAGCCTCCATCTACAGAGGTCTCCCCTCCTGACAGGGTGTCCCATGACCGCCTCCCATGGGTCCCCCTTCCCGTCAGAGTCTGTGTGTCCCCAGCTGAGATTACTTCCCTCCAGGAAACCACCACCACAGAGAGGGCCTCTCTGCTGGGCCCTGGGCTTGGCTTAACCTGGGGAGGGACTATTTGCAGGCTGAGGGGCAGGCAGAAGTACTTGGGGTCCTCCCCCCTCTTTATGGAGCTTCCTAAGGCCAAAATTTGGGAACTGAGACACCCACACACCCCACCTCTAGGCAGAGGTTCAGATCAGGATCACGGTGTCCCAGAAGAAACTTCTCACAATGCCTCAACTGAGGGCAAAACAGATGGAGTGAGTTCCCCGCCGCTAGAAGTATCCTACACTGGGCTACCTCGGGGCTGAGTTGAGTCCCTTACAGCCAGTCCTACGTGGTCTTTCCTTGACTGAGAATGCAGCGTCATTCCCAGCCCTCTCTGACATTCCCAAGATTTCACTTCTCTGGGCCTCAGTTGTCTCATCTGTAAAATGGGAATAATACTGGTCCCTCTGTGTGAGGATTAGATTCGTGTTAATGCTGGGGGAGTGCCGAGCATAGTACCTGGTGCACAGTGGGTTCTCTCGATAGGTACCACTGTCCCCCCATTGTCTCTCCTCTCTGCCCATCCCTGTCTCTGCTGCTGGCTCTCTGTGGCTGTCTCAGTCTCTAGGTTTCTGAATTTTGCTTCTTTATGGAACTCGTCAGTCTCTGCCCCTGGTCTCCCCATGTCTGCTGCACATTTCCCATTCCTGTCTGTCTCTCTGACAGTCTCCTTCTTCTGCACTCCCCTCCATGTCTTGACCTCTCTCCATGTCTCTATCCCAGGCATGAAACGGTCACTGGCTGCAGTGGCCGTGGCTGCCCCCACACCAGGTCCCAGGGGGCCCTGCTCCTCCAGTCCTCCAGCTGACATGTGGCCATAGCCCCTTTCCCCTCGGTTCAGCTGGAATGAGATTGGAATTTTGCAACCAAACAATTCTTAAGTAACTAAGGAGGGGCTTGGGAGACAGACAATAAAAGCAGACACCCAGAAACGGAAAGTGTTTGACCCGGGTTCCTAACTGCCATGGGGACACAGACTTTGCAGCCAGTACAAGCCGGGCCCAGACAGGGAGCAGTGCCCAAGGACGCCAGCCGTGGGTTGGTGAGAAACACCAGCCATGCCTCCCAGACTGAAGAGCCTCCAGCCTCATCTTAGACCCACTGTTCTGGCTGAAAATTAGGCCAAGGCCACTGGAGAGGAGAAGGCGGGTTTCCGCTGCTGCGCCCTCGGAAATCTTGAGATCGCAGCGCAGGCAGGTCACCAGGGAAGTGGCTGGCCCCCCTTGGTCTGGTCCACTGCCAGCATGAGCCTGAAAGGTGGAAGGATGGGCAGGCGGGCAGCAGACGCCGCGGGGTGCAGGGCCATCAGGGAGGACGGCAGCTGCCCTAATTACTCCAGCTCTGCAGGTTCCGATCTCCTTTGAAAAGGACTCCAGGGACGCAGCCTTTAATAACTACCAGTAAACAGGCAGAAAAATCGATACCTGGTAAACAGAGCCCTGGAGAGAGAAGCGCTGGGGCTGGCTGGCCCTGACCAGATCAGGAGAAGCTCCCAGAGCCCTTCGCTGCAAAACTGGTCACGGCTGACCTCTGGAACCCTGTTCCCCCATTTCCTGGTAACCCATGTGCTTTGTTGGCTCCTGCTCCAGTCTCCACTCCCTCTCCTTCTAAACCAGCGTCTCCTCTTTCCCTCTCCCTCCGAGCCCTGACCTGTGCCAAGTAGGTTGCCTGTTTCAGTTGCAGGCGCCTCCTTTGCACCAGGCTTGGTGCCTCATGCTGGGAACTCCGACGTGGATCTGACCCGGTCTTCATCCTCTTGAAAGTCATCAACCAGCTAGGGAGATTAAGAACAAAAGCAGATAACTCATGACAGGGAGAGGACAGACATGCAATAAAATGGTACATCTGCCGGTGATAACAGCAGAACAGAAAAGCTGCTCCTGGAGGAGGTGGGCATCTGGGAGGGTTTTGATGGATGAATAGGAATTTGCCACGTGAATGAGGACTAGGAGAGGGTGAATGTGCGTAATAGATGAAGCAAGAACCGTCTTGGCTAATTTTCATTGAGCACTTACTATATATACCCAATCCCTCTGCTAAGTTCCTAAGCCATGCGTGATCTGATTTTGCCCCACAATAATTCTCTGGGATAGGTATCCATGCTCCCATTTTACAGACGAGGACGCTGAGGCTACGCGTGCAGCCAGGATTTGCACAAGGCCTGTCAGACTTCTGGGTTGTTTCTCTGAACCACTTCACACTGCCCTCCCACAGCTGAGCCCGCCCTGCCCAACGCAGGACTTGGCACCCAAGTAGTTGAATAAAGTATGTGTCCATCCTTTCCCTTCCCAGCCAGGGGTTACACCTTCCAGGTAATACAGCACTTTAACCCTCACCAGGAGGCCAGTGGTGATCTTTCAGGTACACTGAACTAAAGAACATCTGTCTCAAGCCCTCATTTTGAAGATGGGGAAACCAAGGCCCAGAGAGGAGAAGAGCTGTGCTCAGGAGCAGAGTGGGAAGGGGGTCCAGGATTTCCCTCTAATCTACCCATCTCGGGCCTGCTCTGGAGAACTCCTGCCTCAAGGGGAAGAAATCAGTTTGCACACACTCAATTAAAATGACAAATCAGGCCTCAGAGTAAGGCTGCCCTGGAGGCCCAAGGGGAGTTTTCAGATGATTGTCTTGAGCATCACAGGACCCCAGGGACCCCAGGGACCCCACCCTGCCCCCTGCCTCTCTATAGTTCTTGCCTTGATTTCCACAGATCTCAAAGTCTGGGCAGTGAACAGGGGCAGGGATAGATAGAGCCCCTGGGGTTCTAACAGGGAAAGGGACAGAGCAAGCTCTTCTACCCCTGGCTAGGGACCAAGTGAAGGACTGTCTGGGATGGTGCTCAGGAAAGACCATAGTAGGTGCTCATCGTCTGGCTGCAGACCCCTGGACCGGGCACCCCAGGGGATACCAATTCACAAAGAAGACACCCTCCATATAGTGACACCTCCCACGTCAGGCACTGTGATGGGTGCTGGGGATACTGCGGTGACCCAAGTCATCAGGCTCCCTGACCTCTGGGTGGACACCCTGGTGGGAAGAGACAGTGTATAATGAATATATCATGCCAGGTAGAAAAGAAGAAAAATAAAGCAAGGGACAAGGACAGCAATGAGAGGGCCGCCATATAGAAGGATGCTCTGGAAAGGCCTTTCCAAAGAGGTGATGTTTGAACAGAGACCTGAAAGGAAGGAGGAAGCTCTGCGAGCACAGCTCACGTCTTGGGTTCTGGCTCAGGTCTATTCCAGGTGGAGGGAATCGCATGTGCAAAAGCCCTGAAGCGAGACAGTGTGGGGGTGTTCCAGGAACAGCGGGGTGGCTGGTGTGGGTGAGAGAGAGGCAGGCTTTATAGGTCATGGCCTGGGCTTTGGTTTTTCACTCCAAGTGAGCAGGGAGCTGCGGAGAATTTGGAACAAAAGGATTTGCTAAGGCTCCATTGAACCCTTCTGGCTGCCATGTGGGGACCAGGCTACAGGGGGCAGAAGCAGAGCCAAGGACGAAGCCGCTGAGCTGTCCAGTGGGAGGAGGAACCAGGGCAGTGGGGAGGAGTGGTCAGATGTTGTGGTCAGATGTGGGATAACCGTGGACCGGAGAGGTGGCTGGATTTATGCAGAGTGGATGTGGGGCATGAGGGAAGAAGTCAAGAATGAGTTCAAGGTTTGGGAGCTTAGGGCCCAAGCAGATGGAAGTATGGAGCTGCCAGTCACAGCAGCAGAGAGACTCCAGGAGGAGCAGGTTTGGGGTGGGCATGATCAGAGCTCTGCTTGGGCAGAGTTGAGTTAGAGATGCTGTCAGGCCTCCATGAGAAGTTGCCCGCAGGCAAGCTGGGTACCCAGTTCTGGCTCCCAGGGAAGAGGATGGAAATGATGAATTTTGGAATCATCAGAGTAAAGATAGCTGTTGTCCTGATTAACTCTCATAACCCTACAAGGAAGGTCTGCTGGCATCCATTTTAGAGATGAGAAAACCGAGGCTCAGAGATGTTGAGGCCCCTCACCAGTCACAGAGCGGGGAAGTCAGGTAATCAGGACTTGAAATGAGGTCTCTCTGCCTTACAAGCCTGGGACCCCCACCCCAGACCCTGTGCTCTGGGGCTGTACCCACCACATCCTCCTGGCAGCCCTGGGTGAGAGGGGAGGTGGGGTGCCTCGTGGATTAACACGGCCTGCACTTTCGAGATGGGGCCCCGAGACCTGGGGGTGGCTCAGGGGACTTGCCCATGGTTGAAAAGCAGTCAAGTGTGCAGCCTTCCTGCAGGGCGCCAAGTGCACCCAGAAGAAGAAGCTCCCGCACTGGCCCAGGCACAGACAGGCTAAGGCTCCGAGAAATCCTTCAGCCCGGAGCTTGGGTAACTCTCACTCTGCGTTTCCCAGGGAGTCTTGCTGGGATCCTACAGCTTTGCGGAACATGGAAAAGTGGTCGCAAGCAAAGCCTCAGTGCCCTTGTTCTGTCATTGGGGGCATTCATTCCCACCTGGCTGGGCTTGTCGTGTGGTTCCGACATTCATTCTGAATGAGCATTTAGTGTGGAGTCCTCCAAAGAGATAGCAGTTAGCACCGGCGCAGACAGATGAATGAACAGACCAGTCAGGGGATGAAGGAATGGACCAGCGCAGGCATAAGCAAGAGGCATGAAGGAATGAAAGAATAACTGAACCTGAATCGAATCAGTGTCTGAACTAATGAATTCATTCATACATTTGGCAAATATCACTGAGCACCTGCTGTGCGCAGGCACTGGGGAGACGGCAGTGAATAAAACAAAGTCCCTGCCTTGTGGCAGTGGCATTCTAGTAGGGTAGGGACAGGCAAAAAAAAAAGATAAATAGGTAAAATATAAAGTCTACCAGATGGAGAAACAGGAGGAAAGGGAGCGGGTAAAGGAGGAGTGTGGAGGAGGCCTGCACATTTCAAAGAGGATGGTTGTAAATGGAGGAGTGACTGAATGCATGAATAAAGGAGTGAGCTAAGGAGAGAGACTAAATAGACTAAATAAAGGTAAGAATGAAAAGCATGATGGGTGACTGCAGGCCAGAGTGAAAAAATGAACGGAAGAAGTACTGAGTAAAGAAAGGAGGAATGTTTGAATGCATGAACTAAGGCATGAACAAATGAAGTGAGTTCCTGGAATATTGAATGAATGACTTGAAGAACAGATGAAAATGCCTGGACTGACGCAGGAATAAATGAGTGAACTAATGAAAGAATTGCTGAGTGAATAAATGAGCTAGTGCTGAGTTAGCAAACTCAGGAATGGATGGACAGGATTTGTGGAATGAGCGAACCAGGGAAGAAGGGCTGCATGCCACCCTGCGGTTTGCTGGGTAGTGACCTCTGATGACCGTGGACCGGGCTCACACTTGTCTGAGCAATCCCACCCCTGCCTGTGATGACCGCTCCTTCACTGCCTGTCTTGACCCTTGACCCTTGACCTGCTCTGCCCCACCTGTCTTGTTGATTTGCATCTCCACGCTGGCTGGACACCCCAGTTCGCTGACCCTCCTGCCTCCCCGAACCTCGCCCCAGCCCTCGCTGACCCCCTGGGGTTCCCCCCAACACGCCCCCGGCTGCGGTGGGAACCCCTCCGTCTGACTCCTCCTCGTTGTGAGCAGGCACCATGCGACCCGTGCGGCGCAACTTCTACGACCCGTCGTCGGCGCCGGGCAAGGGCATCGTGTGGGAGTGGGAGAACGACGGCGGCGCGTGGACGGCCTACGACATGGACATCTGCATCACCATCCAGAACGCCTACGAGAAGCAGCACCCGTGGCTCGACCTCTCGTCGCTCGGCTTCTGCTACCTCATCTACTTCAACAGCATGTCGCAGATGAACCGCCAGACGCGCCGGCGCCGCCGCCTGCGCCGCCGCCTGGACCTCGCCTACCCGCTCACCGTCGGCTCCATCCCCAAGTCGCTGTCGTGGCCCGTGGGCGCCAGCTCGGGCCAGCCCTGCTCGTGCCAGCAGTGCCTGCTGGTCAACAGCACGCGCGCCGCCTCCAACGCCATCCTGGCCTCGCAGCGCCGCAAGGCGCCCCCCGCGGCCGCCGGCCCTGGAGGACCGCCGGGCTCGCTCGCCGCCGTGCGCCCCAGCGCCACCTTCGCGGGCGCCGCGCTCTGGGCCACGCCCGCCGCGGGCCCCGCCGAGCCCGCGCCGCCGCCCGGGGCGCCCCCGGGGAGCCCCAGCGCCCCCGGCGGCGCGCCCACCCCCGGGCAGAACAACCTCAACCGTCCGGGGCCCCAGCGTGCCACCAGCGTGAGCGCCCGCGCCTCCATCCCGCCGGGGTAAGAAGGGCCCCGGGCGGGCGCGGCGCGGCTGTCCCGCAGGGCCAGGAGCCAGGAATTCCCGTGACTGTCCGAGTCATAAGTGTCCACTTGGTGCCAAGTATTAACTAAGCACCTTAACCTGTGTCCACTCGTTTGTGGCGTTGCCCAAGCACCTTTGAGCTAGGTACCGTGGTCGCCCCACTTGACAGACGAGGACACTGAGCCCGGCTCACGCAGTTCGCAAGTCGGGGGCCACAGCACCAGTGACGGCGTGCGCTGCTGCTTCTGGTTTGCTCAGCTCTACCTGCTTCACCTTGTTACCCCCAGACGCGCCTGTCCTGCCCGCTGACGTGGGGAGGCGGAGGCTGGGAGGGCTGGTACCTTCTGAGGGTCTCCAGGAGGTGAGCAGGGACTGGAACCCAGACTGGGAGATTTCCAGCATCTGTGCTGTGTTGTCTTGGATATTGTTTTTTGGTTTGGGGTTTTTTTTGGGGGGGGAGGGTCTCAGAGTCAACCTATCCACCTCACATGGAGGCTCCAGAAGGCTCCAGCAGCTTGTCCAAAAATACTCCCCCAGTATGCCCACCTGAAATAGCTCCCTTACTGTGCTTCAGACTGGTTCGGAACCGGAAGGCAGCACAGGACAGCGAGACCTCCCGTTTTAAACAGAGCGGGCTTTTTGCAATTTCTTTTATGAATCGGCTTTCCCAACGGGATTTCGTTGAGGAAGGAGCCCGAGTCACAGGGAATTTGGAAATCCTGGCGCGGGACGGGGGCCCAGTCAGCCTACCGGCTGCCCGACCTGAACCCAGACTCTTCAGTCTCAGCAGAGGACCAGGCCCAGAGGGAGTGGGTGAGAGGGAGAGCAAGAGCCCTCCACCTGGGGCCAGACCAGAGGGAAAAGACTGGGCGGGTGTGGGTATGGTGCCCCAAAGCAGCAGTGGGCACCAAAAACCAATGCTGCTTGAATCACTAGGGCAGGACCCAGGGAGTTGACTAGGATGACTGACACCAGCCCAGGTCAGATCAGATGCAGCCTTTGAGGTCACCCCATCCAGACCTCGTCTTTCGCCAAGGGAAGCCGAGACTTGGGGAAGGGGAGAGGCCCTGACAGAGGCTCCCTGTTCGCCTTCCCCCTCCTTTGAGGACCCCCTGCTTAGGCTCAAAGCCCCTCTTGGCCACTCAGAGCTGTGAGACCTGGGGCAAGGCCCTCCGTGCACTGAGCCTCAGTTCTGTCATGTCAACGGGAACAGGACTCTCCATCGTGTGAGGTGCCAGTGTTCAGGTGCCGTGTTCATTGCTACATGTCACAATCGTGCAGCAAACTTGTTATCCAGGAGGAGAGGGCCAGGGGAGTGGAATTTTCCATGGGAAGGACTGCCACCTGCCTGGCTGCCTCTCCCCCACCACCAGGTCTTTCCTCTCTGGCAGGCCCAGCGCCAACAGAGGAGGCCTGGGGAGGTCAGAGAAGGCCTCTCCTTGCAGGAGAAACTCGCCCTCTGGGGCCAGAGGGGCTGGAGTGTTCGCTGTGGCTGCTCCTAGACAGTACCAGGCTCTAGCTCCCTTAGACAAAGCAGGGCAGGGGACCCAGAATGACCAGAGTAGTGGGATACCCACCTGGGCTGGTGTGGGAGGGGGCAGAGCCAGGAGCTCCTGGGACTCAGCAGCACGAATTCGAGAGCCTTCTCTCTGGGCTGTCTAGGAAATCAAAAGGTTGCAGTTAGAGTTTTCTTGGCATGGAATGGAATGTTCCAGAATAGGACAGGATAGGAAATGCTGGCAGGTATCACACAGCAGGAATGGTAAGAATTCTTCTGTGAACCTTTGACATCATTTCTTCATGTGTTTAGTAGGCTGCCGGATGAGATGAATTTCTTAGTCACTGATGAAATTTGTGAAAGTCGCTGTTTTAGTGCAGGCTGGGAATTGTTCAGCTTTCATTGCTCAATATGAATTCTACAAATACATCCTGTGGGTGCGTGTGAGCTAACAAGAGAAATAGGGTGCAGACTCATGGGCAAGGAAAGGCGTGCGTGTGTATACTCTCTGAGAGAAGGACGACTAGGGAGGTCGAGGCACAGGGTGTTGTGCCCGGGAGGGCTGGGAGTCCGCGTGGACCCCCTCCGAGGAGGCAGCCGGATCTGAAGGAAAGGCAGTTCTAGGCAGAGGGAACACAATGTGCAATTCCGGTGGGGTTTGAAGGACATGGCGTGTTCAGGGGAGGGCTGAGCATGAGGATGGCGGAGTGTGAGGAGGGCTGAGTGTGAGGAGGGCGGAGTGTGAGGAGGGC